>JARUHE010333792.1:0-10763 GCA_031471125.1 Archaeomysis grebnitzkii | reverse complement strand
TGTGGACTTTACATTAGCACATCCAACATTACGTTTATTGGTTTTATTCATTACTGAATTTAAAACAGTTTTTATCAATGGTTAGATGATTTCAAACATTTAAAAAAAACTTGAATGGATGTTTTCATTTGGATATCGGGTGTAACCTTCAGACATTTTTGTAACAATGAATCTTATGCGAGAACATGATAAACCATAACATTTATTTGTGTATGTTTTATTCATTTACTTATATTTATTTTTATTTATTTTTATTCATTTATATTCATTTATATTTATTTATATTTATTTATATTTATTTTTATTTATTTTTATTTATTTATATTTATTTATGTATATCTTGTATTAGTTGAAAGAAGACTTTTGTAATATTATGTGATGGAGGTTCTTGGCCTAATGCGAATGCTTTTTCATAGGAAAGCCAGGAATTCTCTACTTCCGGACAATGCACACACCATGGATTGTTTCACTACCTGATAAAAACATTAAAGGGTTATTCAACATAATACCACATTGATAAAAAAATTATTAAAATATTTAATCATATAGGCACTTACAACATTGCATTAATGAAATATAAAGTTAAAGTAAAATAGTTTCAATTATCTACCATTTTTCTAATATTTAAAAAACCTCTAAACTGTTTTGATAAAATAATTTTCTCTTCATTGGCATTGTTTTTGAAAATATATAAAATACATTAAAGATAAATAAGTTTACTAATTAGTTAATTTTTACACACAAGAATCAGACAGTGTCTGTAGATGCGTGACTGGACTCCAGACTGTGGACTTTAAATGTTGCCAGGTTGGTGTGGTTTTTCATATAAATTATACATCAATCTCTATTTAATGATTGAAAAACTCAACAAGTGAAAGTCGTTCAGGCGTTCCTTAAAACTCATGCTGAACCGATATTTGTTTTGAAGATATAGAGAAAACTTTATATTTTAACTTACTTCTCAAGGGACAAATTGTATGTAACATCAGAACATACATTGAAATAAATATGAAATATAGAATTGTATTCAACAGTTACATAGATTTAGAAATTTTGTTGAATATACAGTTTTGAACAGAAGTATGTATAATTTTGCTTATCACTTTTGTACAACATATTCAATAATGTTAACCACGTACTGAATCTTCGACTACCTGCTCCATATACTCATACCAGGTCAACTAGGTACGCTTTAACGTTAAATGATTATGCTTTCTCTTCTTTAACTTATAAAACTTAGCAGTATGCTAGGTGTTTTGTTCCAATTTTTTTTGTAAATTGTGGAATGTTCTTCCTAATGAGGCAATTCATTGTTCTGACCGGGAACATTTTGTTTCCGATTTTTCTGACCCTATAAAATGTTTTAAGTCTGTAGTCATTGCATGTATGTTTTGCATAATGCAGCTGGGCGTTATTTTTTTACGATTTTTCTGAATTTGTAAATATTTGAATGGGATTTTGGCGCAACTGATTTTGTTCACGATTCAACAGAAACTGCAAGTATTTGGAGTACATTTTGACGCATTGGGTGAATAGTAACTTGTGTTATTTCCTTCATTTGCATTACATATATCATTTTTTTCACGATATTTCTGAACCTACACAATATTTTAATGGGATTTTTGACGCATGAGAATAGTAATGTGCGTCATTCCTTTCTTTCACCTTACATATGTGCTTATATTTTTTTTAATCAAACAGGTAGATAAGGGATGAGGGAGATTAAATAATAAAGATTTTTTTATTTTAATAACACCAATAATTTGAATTTTCATTCTGGTCAAGTGGTTATGCTGATTTAGTATGGATATAGCGGTTCGTGCTCCTGCTATTGATCATCAAATTGTTGCTTCACCTTAATTTTAATATTAATTCAAGTTTTAATTTTAAGGTTAATTCTATTAATTTCCTAACAGCATTTTCTTTAGGACTCATCTCTGGGTGGATAGTCGTCGGCTCTTCCAGAGTGAAATTTATGTCTGTCGAAGTCGAAATAAAAAATTATTTAATTTTTTTAAAATGTAGTTATTAATGAAATGAGTATTACGTCTAGTGCGTGAGTTACGGCTCTATAGGTCTTCCAATGTCTTTTCTCATGTGGCTTAATGGTGCAACCTCTTGTTTTCTTAATTAGTATTAAACTGTATGGTTATAAACCAACGGTTTAATTAAAACGTCGAAAAAGACTTGTATATATTGAAGATATTTCGAGGAGTTGAAATATGACAAATTTTTAATTTACTAGGCCAGTATAAATAACATAGTTTATCTTTATAATTGTATTATTGTTATTAATGTAATAACTATAACTCTTATTACCATTATAATAGTTATTATGATTTTATTATAACTTATATTTATACTTTAATCCTATTACTGGTGTAATTCCGAATCATATAAATTCATATTTTTTCTTACATTTTCAATGAACTCCGTCACTAAATGAAATTCGGAAATCATGTTCGAATAATGGTTAAATGAGCCAAAGTTCAGCCTAATTAAGGCATCATATTCCATCCAAACTTATTCCAAATTCATGTAGTTCTTTTTACAAGAAAACTAAAGAAGATAAAAGTTAATAATTTAAAAATTATATAGGCCTACTGTCTAATGTGAAATCCCTTATTAGCACTAAGATGACATCATGAATACATGCTTTAAACGAAATATCTTTTCCTACGTCATTTACTTTTATTTATTATCTTTCAAAATTATATTTATAGAAGTTTTGTGTTTATCTAAATATGAGAAACCTAACTATTAAGTCTTATAGATTTATTATTCAACCAACTTTTTCAAATATTTACGTAAGTATCTTATATATAATTAAAAACTGAAAAAAACAAACGAAAGAAATACAAAAAATGCAATTACTTTTATTTTCATTGAATTAGCATTTTATTTATGACTGTTTTTCTTTAAATGTTTTTAAGTTTTTGCAGTTTATTACACTGTATAAAATATTCATAAGTTCAAATTATACAATATTTTGTAAATATTGTACATTGCATAGATATGAATATTTTATTGATGCCTCATGTATGCTTCAGAACAAAGGAAAGTTAAGTATCATGCAACACTTGAACTTTCAAATGAGCTGTAATCACCTGGATTATAGAGAGAAATTGAGCACCATAATGCCTTATAAGTCATTTGAAATGTCGATATTGTTTACTTTTTCAACCAAGGATCGAAATGTGCGATTAAAATAAGAATATATAATAAATTTAATGTCAGTTAAGTTAATATAACGAAAATCCTATTTTAAAGATATGGAAACTAGAAAACATATATTTACTAGAGGTGTATCGAAGTAAGAATTTTGCAGAAGCCAATACTTTGACCAAAGCTCTGGCTTTGGCAGATACTGCAGGCTTTTAATTATATAGACTATGGACAACTGGACATATAGCCTTAACATTTATACTACTTGATGGTCCTTTTTTGAGGGCAGAAATAAAAGGGTAAACACTTTAGGTTTATAAATACAAGTCAATAAAGAAAGAAGGTAACTTATTTTTTATTAATAAGATTGTATGCATATATATTTCATATATATTAAATGATAATGGCTCTAAAAAATATTGAGGTTACTTCTGAAAAAAATAGTTGATAAACGTCATAACAACGCAATAATTTCAATAATTATAGGCTTTAGAAAACATTTATTTAAGAAAGACTATCAACCATATATATATAATCATTGCTTGATAATTGCTCTAAAATAAAAAAGTTTTAGTCTACTTTTGAAAAAAAATACAAGTTGGTAAACTTTTTAACATTAACAAAAACCCCTTTAACATCAAGAGTAACTCATCGACCAGCGGATTATGTCTCTGCTAAAACATTATTATATATAAAAAATCTGTACAATAAAAATTGGAAGAAGTCAACATTTTACTAACAATTTTTCTTTGGACAATATTGCTTAGACTTATGTGCAAAGCAATTAATTTTCATAGCTAGTAATCCATGAACCAAACGGTTCAATGTCTTGTGACTTGGAAAAACTGATAAAAAATTTATTATTTTGAGGAAAACATCATTATATCAAAATTTCACCTTAGAGACTATTCATTTATACTTAATTTCCAATACATTCATGCATAAATAAAAACAAAGTATTATAAAAAATTGTGAACTACTTTTTTTATATCCACAATCAGCACTATAAGAATAAGGCTGTTTAAAAATGGCCAAGTTTATGAAAACCTATATAATAAATACTTTAAGAGTTTTGTATTGAGTCAAATCTGTATAACTATTGATACCTAAGCTTTAGTTAAACATGTTACCTATTACAATAGACCATTAGAAAAGAAAATTTATCACAAAATAGGTTTACTAAACACAGCTTCTTAACATGAAAATAAAGCTAAAACATGTCATAAAAATATCAATAAATCGATAAATACTGTTGCATTTAAATTGGTTATTTAAGGACAAATCTTTATAATAAAGTAGATTATGATGACATATGTTGCCGCTAAGGGCGTCAATTAAAATAATAGGTTGGATTGTTAAAATAATTTACCAGGGGCGACATTTTGCCCGTCCTTAAAATCTCAAGATGGGCTTTCATTTAGTCACAAAATCAATTATATTTGTTTGAAGGAGAAATGAAGGAGATCCACTTTAATGTTTATTTAAAGGTTCAATTTTTTAAAATGCACAGTTGAATAAATAATTTAGAGCTTAGCACAATGAAATAAAAACTACCTTGCCCAGATATAGAGATCTAATTAGACTAAGTCACCCTATGTTGTGGATACAACACGTTACCAACAAAAGGCATGTATATATGATACAAATTTTTTTTTAGATTTCTTTCTAATAAAATTCAAACAATTTAACCAACATAAATAATCATAATAAACCAATGACAAAATGAAAATGTATTTAAATAACAAAACATTGAATAATAATAACAAGTAATTGTGGTACAACGTGATAAATTAGAGTTTAATACTATAAATAAATATATGTCTTAGTTATTAAGGAACGAATTATACCCAATATTGAAGTTTAACATAACAGTTAAAATAAATAACACCATGAAAGAATAATATTAATAACTTAGATTAAGAGTTTGATAGTTGTGCAAATAAATACTTAGAGCATAAATACACGAGTTCTTTTATATATAAATAGATTCCAATCAGCACTGTTACGGGACACCCTTTGACAACATATCAATATAAAATAAAAATAATTAGCTCGTAGCTTGAAGTTATGTTTTATTACAAAAGTTTACGCTACATGAAATAAATAATAATAATAAATCAATAAATATTGTTGTAATTAAACTGGTTATTAATAAAAAAAATTTCCTAATTAATTATATTATGATGAAATATTAATATAAAATAGAAATAATTAGCTGGTAACCAGAGATTATGGTTTATTACAAAAGCTTACGCCACATGAAGATAACGCTAAGTACAAAATGGTCTTAAGAATAACAATAAATCGATAAATATTGTTCTAATTAAACTGGGTTATTTAATGACAAATCTTCATAATTAAATATATTATGATGACATATCAATATAAAACAAAAGTAATTAACTGATTGCCTAAAATTATGTTTCATTACAAAGGTTTACGTCACAGACGCAGACGAAGGAAAAGTAAAATATAAGTAGAGTTTTGCTATGCAATGCTCGACAAAAATTGTAGGGTTTAGTAAAATAAGTTCTTCATTAGTTTTAAATGAAAAATAATTATATCGTAAAATTTTGTTTTGGTTAACTCTGTAAGTTTTTTGAAAAGTTTATTTTGCAAAGCTGCTTAGAATATGTGTTTTTTCATTTAATTCTAAGTAAATATTCCTGTAAAATCTAAAATATAAAGCTGATTTCAAAATTTAAAAAACATTTTGTGATATGTTTTCTTAGTAAAGGTGTCTCAGAACCAATAGTTCTTAATTTTATTTTAAAATAAAAAAATGATGAGCCCAATTTTGATTTCGTGAAAACCTAAAAAGATATTATGTATATTTAAATAAATATTAGTTTTTGTAAAAACACTTTTATTAAATTTTCTTTAGAAAGAGTATTTCTTCATTTCATTCTAATTAAACATTTTTTAAAACTAAAAATGAAAAGTTATAAACCATATTGTGATTTAGGACCACCCTAAGAAAATAAGAGTTTATGTAAAATATTTTCTAAGTAAATATTGTTCTGAATGAATAGTTTATTTCATTAGAAGTAAATATTGTTTTAAAATTGAAAATAAAAAAGTTATAATCAAAATTTTGAATTCGGTTTACCATTTCTACAGCTATTATTTCCAAAAATAAAAGTTTATGTAGAAAAATGATTTAGCAAAAGTTGTGGAGAACGTATAGTTCTTCGTTTTATTCTAAGTAAAAATGTTTGTGTAACGAAAAAATATTTTTTTTAGGGTATTCATCCTACAAATACCCTATTACAATTAACATGCGTGGGTCAGTCCGTTGTCGTCGTTGTTGTGCGTTCATAATTTAGGCGAAGGCAAGTTTTTCATATTTGATTTCAAAGTTTTATTAATTGAACAAATCTTATAGATAATGAGCTGAATAATAACTTTCGTTAAATAAAAAAAGCTATATATTATTATTGCTTCAAAAAAGGATGTTTTATAACTCAAATTAATTACATTCTAAGAGATGAAGGTAAATATTTTTTTTTAATTTACACTTTTTTCATGAATAATAACTTTGCTTAAAAAATAAACAAGTTTCTATGGATTGTTTTCCCTAAAAATGAAGTTTTTACATAAGAGGTGAAGACAAACCTTAAAGTTTTTTTTTATTTCACTGTTTTCTTTATAAGTTTAATTAATCTGTCATTGAGGTTTTTGTCTTTTACTGAAACTATTTGTTACTTCTGGTTGGTGGATGCCCTATTATATCCAAATTTGGCATAAACACACCTAAAATCATAGTGTTTAAAAAACTAAAAATTTTAGAAATATAAACTTTAATGGAGAATAATTAGAATAAAAACCTATATACTATTCTTAGGAAATATAAATCTAATATCAACAAGAGAAAAACTTCCGCTCACTTTGTTCCCTAGTTAATAGAAACCTATGATGGAAATTGAGAAAATAATTGTCAAAAAGATGCTGTTCTGTCTAATCTGAGAACGGAAAACCTATTAGTTCAATAACTATTGATTGATGTGTACTGTTATTTAGAATTGTATATGAAGCAACTTAAGTTCAATCATATTGTCCTGTCTAACTAGAAATGTTAAACCTATTTTTTTAATAAATAATGATTTTAAAGGAAAAACCCATGGAAAAATATTGTTTAAAATTATATACACAATTTATGTTCAATTATGAAAATTTAAAACAAATATTTCTATCCAAAATGTCCTGTTTAACCAAAGATTTGAAGCTTGTTATATCAATCAAATTGAGTTTACAAAAAAATTCCCCATGACAACCAAAAAGATGTAAATTAAAAATTTCAAAAAAATATGTCTAATCGAAGAAAAAATTATCAATGTCCATAAATAATAATTTAAAAAAAATACTTTAAGACAAAATACAAAAAAAATGGATTAGCTTTAAGCTTGAGCGGAATTTTTTAAATTGAAAAGATCCACCTCCACCCCATCAATCAATACTAATAGACTTTGAGCATACTATATCACTGTATACTCGTATATGTTACTCCAGGCATCTTCTATACAAAGTACTATTTTGTTTCAATATATACTTTTTAAATAATGTACTTTATTTCAAATTCTAAAAGTTGAAATTTTATTATATTCCTTTATTTCATTGTATTATGTTTGAGAACACTACAATCTTAACATAACTCAACAATTATTAATGCAAAAATTCAGATACATAACATCAATTTACAAATAAGATTTAAGAATCAGAAAAAGAACTATGGAAATAATTAAAAATACCGCAGTAGTATTTAAACCAGAGTTTAAAATAGTCTGCCGAAGCCAAAGCTTCGGCAAAAATTGCCCTTGGATTCGGCTTCGGCCGAAACCGAAGCTAAAGTGCCGAAGTTTCAGCATGCTGAAGCCGAAGCTCCGGTACACCCGTAATACTCACGTTATGTATGTTTGTATCTACGAACAACATATTTAAATGGCAAATTAATATCTTTGATATTTAGATATCATACGATATTCTATGAATTAAATTTGATAATTAATGCTTAAAATAATTAACGTAAAATAGGCTTCACTCAGATGAAATTTAATTAACACAATTTGGGGACTAGTTTTAATATTACAAATTCATTTGCAATTGAACTTTAAATTGCTCGTCCATGCGTACATTACAATTCACCATTTTGCTTATTGATCTCGGGTGCACTTATCTATTTGTTGTATACCAATATACCAAGGCACACGCACACAACATGTACTTGAACAACTAAAACGCACTCATCATGTACATAAGCATCTAACACGCACACAACATGCACATAAGCACTTAACACGCACACAACATGTACATAAACATTTAACACGCACACAACATGCAAATAAGCACTTAACACGCACACAACATTTACATAAGCATCTAACACGCATGCAACATGCACATAAGCACGTAACACGCACACAACACGTACATAAACACCTAGCACGCACACACCATGCACATAAGCATTTAACACGGACACAGCATGTGAATAATTTATGTATGTAAACATATAACACGCACACACCATGTACATAAACATCTAACACTCACACAAACTGCATATAATCATATAACACGTATAGAACATGTAAAAAAGCATGTAAGACGCACACAACATGTACATAACCAAATAACACGCACATAACATGTAAAAAAGCATATGAGACGCACACAACATGTACATAAACATATAACACGCACATAACATTTAAATAAGCATTTAACACGCGCATAACATACTCATAAGCATATAACACCCACACAGCATGTATATAATCCTCTAACACGAACAAAACATTTACATAAGCATCTAATACGCACACCACATGTACATAACCATCTAACACTCATAGAATATGTAAAAAAAGCATATAGGACGCACACAACATGTACATAAACATACAACACGTATATAACTTGTAAAAAAGCATATAAGACTCACCCATCATGTACATAAGCATATAACACGCACATAACATGTAAAAAAGCATATAAGACTCACACATCATGTACATAAACATATAACACGCACATAACATGTAAAAAAACATATAAGACGCACACAAGATGTACATAAGCATATAGCACGCACATAACATGTAAAAAAGCATATAAGACGCACACAAGGTGTACATAAGCATATAACACGCACATAACATGTAAAAAAAGCATATAAGTCGAACACAAACACACACTCTTGGGTGCGTTCTTTTGTATACTGTATATCAAGAAAGCTAGTTATATGAAAATTAAAATGTAATTATTTTAATGTGATCAGATGAAACATATTTTAAATACAACATTTAAATGTAAATCAAATTTATAAATAGTTTCTTATATTTGTGATGTTGCATTGTTTGTAATTGAATTATGATAAAACAAAAAATACATCAACAAATTCAATTGATTGTGACTATTTATATAATGGTGAAATATAACATTAAAAACATTTTATTGTTGTTGCCTAAACAGTTGTGGGTTTAGAAATGTAATTGTCTTGCAAAAATGAGTTTTGAGTTTTAATATATTTTCATATTACAGTTCAATCCTGAGTTATGAAGTATTTGCTGCCTTATAACTTATAAACACTTCGTATCTCAAGAGCACTAAACAGTTTCCTATGATTTGAATCATAGAAAATGAGTGTCATTCATGAATAACCACAACAGTTTTATTACGTGCATTGCGAGGTAATAATTTGGTTAACGAAACAACTGTAAGTAAATATTATATATAAATCAAATGAAAACAACCTCAAAAATCAGGTAAAACAATTGATGTAATTTGCACAGTGTTATGTACAAAATACATACAAGTAATTACTTCTTAGCAAATTTTGATTAATACAAAAAATAAATAAAACAGTTGTAACATATTAAATTAAATTGTTGCCGATTACAGGTGTTCTATCTAGTCTTTTTGTAAAATTTACTTTTCGTACCGACTAAAATCCTGTGAAGAAAAATATTATAAATTATTCATAGTGCATGATTTTCATAGCTCAGGTTTGTCATTACTCGGGATCTTCATAACTCAGGGCTTCATTATTGTATAGCAATGTTTATGTTTTTGATTTTTCTATTTATTTTAATTTAATTAAGTTGTTTCTAATTTCTTATTGAAACAGTAAATCCTTATTTGAAAGTTTCCTAGCAAACTACTTTCTGTACAAATATGACAATGTGTCACATATATGCCCACAAAATACTTGGGCAAGTATTCACATGCACTTTATTTGTACAACCCAGCCAAAATGAAATCATATTTCACATCAAATTATCCAATTAGATAAAGGGCAAAATGATTTTACTATTAAACATTGCTACATTACGAATATAAATGTCCATATACAAGACGTAAGAAAAGCTAAAAGAGTTATTCATAAGTGGAACTACAATCTTGACAATAAAAAAGAACATTTGAGATATTTTACAGAAAATATTCTGAAATTCATATCACTTCTTATGAATTCGTTTAGCTACATAAATTGAGATGTGACAAAAAGCAATAATTTTCCTGAAACACACACACACACACACACACACACAGACACACACACACACACACACACACACACACACACACACACACACACA
>JARUHE010333791.1:0-18942 GCA_031471125.1 Archaeomysis grebnitzkii | reverse complement strand
ATATATATATAAACGCATAAATATATATATGTAAATAAAATATGTTTGTATAATATGTAATTAACTTACATTACCGATAAAAATGTTATGATTTGTTTATCAATTTATCAAACTAACCTGTGTTGCTTCAGTCTAAAGTACAAAACAATTTTCTATTGAAATTACTCTCCGTTATACAAAAATCTTTACAATTTGTTTTAAAGATGAAATGTTTAGCTTATTAACAACCGACATTTTTACAAGAAGAAATTAAGAGAAAAATTCAACAAATTTAGTCGCGACTGATGTTTTGCTAATTTAGATCTGGTTTTCTACCTGCTGGTCTACGCATATGGAACAAATTCTAATAAATTCCAACAAACGTGTTTAGTTGAAAATGTTTAAGTACTTCGTTCACCTGCATAGGTTCTATTTTTTAATTAATCTTTTGAATTTTTGCTTTTTATTGTTTCATATAACAAATTTTTCTTTTGAACTTTTCGTGTACTTCACATGATTTTTCATTTAATATAATTTTATATAAAATTAAATTAAGTTTGTAAATGTAATTCTTATCAGAAAATCTTTATGAAACATGTATCGTAAATTAATTATAAAACAATTTATGAATCAATTGAAATTATTAAAAGACGTTGTGTTTTGTTGTTTTGTGAATTGAAAACATTTATATTTTTGAAGGTGCATTTAAGGTCAACATCAACTTCATTCTTCAACATTATTTATGCACACCTCACCTGGGCAACTTTTTTATTCTCTCTTACGTGTATTTAATTTGTAAATGTTGCTATTTACATGTGGTTCATGTTGACGATAAATTTATATTTCAAATATGTTAATTTTGTGTAAAATTAATTGCTATCTTTCTACAAAATATTTTAACATTTTATAATTCATAAATTTAAAAATATTTCAATAGGGATATGGGTGTATATGAAAGTTAAGAAAATAAATAATAATTTTTAATATTTTATTTGGAGTAATATAAATATTATTATTCACTCATTATTTAATTTGCGTATGCTTGTGTAAGCGTGTTTTGCCGATCAAATAAAATGCTTCATTCAGTAGATACATTTTTTCTAACGAATAAAACGAAGTTGAGACATAGCAGTTACTATTCCGTAGTCGTCGTCTGCTTTTGCTTCGTTCAACAAAATGTTAATTCTTCGTTATTGATCAAATCACTTCCAACTTTATAACAATGAAAACCACTTTACGTTCTTTGGTTTATTTGACCCTCTTTGGTTTTTCATTTTGGGTCTTTGGATAGTCGTTCGTCATTGAAACTGCTTAGCGGTTTAGGAATAATTATTTAAATGTATATATAAATTTTATTTTAAAGTAAGATTTTTAATCTTTATTATTGTTGTATGCGATCAATGCATATTTGAAAATTTTACAGTATATTTCCACAGCTAGTGTAGTAAACATGATTGTTCGTGTTGATAAAATTTAAATAGTAAGTCAAAAGTACAATGGCATATCGAAGTGTCAGGAGAAAATAAATACTATGTCCTAAGAATTTTTTTAAACTCCGAGGGTCACAGGCAAGGCCCTCAGAGTCAACACCGAATTGACAATGTTAATGAAAATTAATTATTTTAGGAATATGAAGAACGAATATCTTACAAATTGGGTTGGTTTATAAGTAAATCAAGTAAATGTATTATGAAGAAAAGTATGAAACACGTATTCAAGTAAACAACATTTCATTTAACATATAAATAAATTCACTATAAATAGATTTGTTTCTTTCTGGCAAAATAATTTTTCACGGGGCCCATGTTTACCAAGATGAAAAAGCGCGCGAAAGTTGACCGTACGCGATGGTGGCACTTTGAAAGTCAAGAGGTTGCCCTGTTGCGTATTACCTGCGTGGCGGCACTAGGCAACCCTGATCTCGCTACACCTGAGTCGGGCTCTTCAGTTTCATATCGTTTTCTAGAGAGTGAACACTTCCTGTCGATCTGTTCATTCCTTCCTGGAATCATTACTTTTGCTTTATTTTCTACCATGAGTGACTTTGCGTTGTTATCTTTCGTTGTTTTGGGTATCAAGTGATCAGTTGTAATCATGAAGGGGAACAAAATGGGGAAAAGACATGCTGTGTTTCAAGTTTCGAGAGTAAGTGTTCATTATACTTGAATTTTGTGTCAAGTGAAATCTCTTATTTTGACCTGTCGAAAATTGCCTGTGTTTCGTATACATATAAATAAACTTTAAAATAAGAAGTATTTTTTGTGTTAAGTCTTCTGATCCTATCTCAAAGTATGGTGTTGGGAAGTACTGATACGAAATCTCAAGTGACCTTAAAAGTTAAGACCATTTCATTATGTATGTGTCATTTTATTTTAGAATAAGTGGATAATTAGTTAACTTATAAAGTGAAAACTTTCGTAAAAATTTTTTAAATGATGGTTAATAAAAGCAAGTGCCAACTTATTAAATTTTCAACGGTTGTTGTTTGTGTTTTTCTGTGTTGAATTGTTCATAGTGGCATCTATGTAAATAAAACCAATTTTAAATTAAAAAAGAACAGTAATGTTCAACATTTAATTTAGAAGGCTCACACATTGTTAACTATCTGAGCTATCATGCTTATTTTTAAACGTGTAACCTCTTTACAAGTATAAACTGTAATTTATGTATATATACAAAGTTAAGTAATAAATAACTTGTTAGTTAAGCTAACACATGAGTTATTATTGTTTATGATTTTTATAATCCGTTTAAAGTAAACAAATTCTTTAGATGCAAAAACCATACAAGACTCTACTTAGAATGTCATAATGATAATGTATAGTTTGTTTGGTTTAACCATTCAAAACATTTACATGATTTACCTATTAACAACATTTAGTTCAGGTAAAAACCGAAACTTTACAGTTGTATCTACAAAAACAATGGTATGATGCATAAAGTTGAAGGAATACAATCTGCAAGGACTAAAATTAAATTCTAACATTAGCACAACCACGATGACGAGTCTAGATGTTTAATTATCTTAGTAAGCATCCTAGGATTGACAACAGTAAATCCTTTCCTGCATCCCTCGCCTGATTTCAAGAAACATATTAGCAACAACTATGAATGGATGTTATTGTTTTTATAACACCATCGACACCAGACGACACCACATCTCATCATTACACTTGAGTAAACCATAAATAATTAATCAGTCAGGGCTAAAACCATAAATAACTTCATGGTTAGAATTTCAAGCGGAGTTTGTTTTTAAGCTTCAAACTAATCTGGTTATGTAAACATTTTGTCTTATTTTGTTGGTATGTTTAATGGCAATCAACTACGTTGTGGTTGTTTACGCAGTTTGTTATACTAATGTAACATTATTAAACACAGTAATATATTTACTCTGCACTGTCTACAGAGTTATAAAACGTTACAAATTTCACATAGATCCAAAATTTTACGGTAAACTGATCAAACATTAAGAGTTGAATGTAACAAAAGCATGAACATAGATTTGAGAAAACACAATTATTTAAATGCAAAATATTTGTTAGTTCCAAACTGATTTATATAATTTGTTAAATCCTTTCTGAAGGTTAGATTCTTTGCGCTAATATTGCTGACAGTGGGCGTGTCCTTTCTTGACTCATTATATTTGCGTTAATAGTATTGTGATCTCAACTTAGGTTACAATTTGCATTTATGAAATGCCGTTTATTGACTGGGTTAAAGTATTGTATTTATGAATAATGGTTGTGATATATTATCATTATACTGTCCGATTCTACATATTTTATTTATGCATTAATTTAGTGAAATATATATTACATACTTTTGATCTATATTTTGCATACCATCAACTGCAATTACTTATTTTATATGACGTTAATGGCACTTTAATTCTAGTCATTATTTTCTTAGTAAAGTTTAAAGAAAAATATTCTTATAAATTGTTGTTTGTAAACAGATTATTTTTCACAAAATGTTCAGTTTGTGCTGTTCTTCACGACAACATCACAAACCCATAAATCCATTCAAGTTTATAAATACTACATTCGATGTGTTTATGCACTTGCTTTGTAAAAAAAATATTTAGCATCTTTTACCACATTAATGAAATAGTAATTATGATTTTGAAATACTGTAATTATCAGCTTTTTTATATATTCATAACCACCCATTCATTATAAACATATACATACATCTAAGATGTTCATTAAATACTATTTAATCTAAAGTAGACTAAAATGATTGACACACAGCAACTGCTTAAATAGTTCATGTCACACAGACACAATATTTAATTTTAAAAATATTTATAAATGTCTTCAAGTCTTACTTTGACAATCTTGTATGAAATGTAGGTATGGGTGGTGGTCCATTCATTGAAACGGTTTTAGTAATACTTTATATATTAATAATTCTTCATGGTGTTTATTTCCTGAGTGGGTGGGTAGTTCAAAACAGTTTCTAATGAAGTGGTCTAAATTGATCAGATGCTGTGCGGGCAGCACAAGATGATTAGATAATTAATCGAGTGTTTCGAATAAGTTGATTTGCTTCATGTATTATTATTTATCAGATATCGTCGACGAAGAATGTCTTTATATCTGGCAGATGATTTTCGTCATAAAGTTTTTTAATTTTATTTTTTAATAAATTATTTTATAATACTTTCTAAATAAATATTAAGTATCTGATATTTAACTATGGTTGTTCATTATTTTTAACTATGTTTTTACATTTTTTTTATAAGACTCGCCAAGTGAATTTATCATTAAATATTTGTTATCTAATAATTCAACTGCCAAGTATGTCATTGTTTTCTTCTTTGGTTTCTATAATACATTATTATTCAAATTTATTATTCTCTTATTTAATAATGAAACAAATGTACATTTAGAAATATTATATCTGATCTAGTTACTCTCAACAACTTATAACAAGTTTGTTGCTAACAATTTAAATAATGAGTAAAGACTGTATTTTTGTTTTTCATTTCCAAGTTAGTAAGTTACACATTTCACTGGAGACGACGACTAAAATACTGTTTACCTCGAACTATTTGGGTAATGCTGGGACCGGACTTCCCCATTGATGACTTAATGAGTGTTCTTAAATGATTTGAGTGAATAAAAAGTGAAATAATTAACCCCAACATCTCCCATTTATTAGTTACACCTAACAGGACTCTTTGCCTCCGTCGCTAATGTTCTGTATAATGTATTATAGTAATAACATTATATTATAATAATAATATACTATAATAATAATATACTATAATAATAATATACTATAATATTAATATACTATAATAATAATATACTATAATTATTATTATTAATAATAATAATAATATACTATTATAATAAAATTAATAATTATTATTGTTTATAATAATAATATACTATAATAATAAAGTTAGTAATTATTACTATTTGTAATAATAATATACTATAATAATAAAGTTAATAATTATTACTATTTGTAATAATAATTTACTATAATAGCTAATAATATATTATAATTATTATTATTATTATTATTATTATTATTATTATTATTAGTAATAATAATAATATACTATAATATGAAAGTTAATAATTATTACTATTTATAATAATACATTATGAAAATAATATACTATAATAATAAAAGTTAATAATTATTATTATTATAATAATAATATACTATAATAATATACTATAATAATAAAGTTAATAATTATTATTATTAATAATAATAATATACTATTATAATAAAATTAATACTTATTATTATTTATAATAATAATATACTGTAATAATAAAGTTAATAATTATTACTATTTATAATAATAAAATACTATAATAATAAAATTAATAAGTTAGTTTTGTCAGTAATACTAATATACTATAATAATACAATTAATAATTATTATTATTATCAGTAATAATATATTATAATAATACAAATAATAATATACTATAATAACAAAATTAATAATTATTAGTTTTGTCATTAATACTAATATACTATAATAATTATTATTATTATCAGTAATAATAAAATATTATAATAATACAATTAATAATTATTATTATTATCAGTAATAATAATATATTATAATAATACAATTAATAATTATTATTATTATCAGTAATAAATTATATTATAATAAAATTAATAATTATTATTATAAATAATAATAATATACTATAATAATAAAATTAATAATTTCCAAATTTTAGAAGCAAACATTATATCCCATCATTGACTGTGTAATGTGTATATGAAACTTTCTTACTTTTTGTTATTGATGAAATATTTAGTAATTATTTTAATGATTATTTAATTAAATAAAATTATATAAAAATAGAAATAAGGTTTCTTGGGGCTATTAATCTTATTTGCTAGAAGCAATTAAGTGAACGTTTTAAAACTAATAAAACATTTCATTTTATTCCTATAAACTTTCATTTAAATAAAAGTGAAAAGAAATTTTATTGTATTTCTCATTATGAATTTAAACCCTCAAATTTCTATGTATTTTTGTTTCATTCAAGTTATTATATAAGTGTTGCTCAATATATTTAAAATATTTTTTACTTTATTTCTAATTGGTGTTTTCCATGTATAACATTGTTTATTCTTCAGTATTTTGATTGACCTGGAATAGAATTGGTTTTTTATTAATAATTTTAAAAAAAATTAGACTGGTTGAGAAATTATGTTCTGCTTTGCATTCAGATTTCCTTTCAAAACTTATTTACTATCTTGCTTATAAATGAAAATTACATTTCGTGAATTCTTTTTTAATAAATCTCGAAGTGAAAATTTTCATTGATGGTTTGTAAACAACAGCGAAGGTGTAAAATATTTGAAATATTTATTTAACAACACCAGATGGTTTTGTTTTTATTTCCAACGAAAGAAATGTTCGTGTTTGTAGATGTGTTTGTCTGCGTTGCTATGACTTTCATGTTTCATTTCACTTAATTTATGAAAAATAATCTACAGTTCCATTTAAATTGTCAGTTTTTTAAGGTAGACTGTTTTTTTGTTTTAAAACTGTCCTGCACGGATAAAACAAGCCGGTATGTGAGGAAAAAGTCTGGTGCTTATCAATGTACAATGAGCATGTGGCCAAATAGTATATACCTTTAATTCATTACCTTCTCAATAAAATAGTTGTCATCACATAATAATTAAACATGCTTGTCTATGGGGAATGTTCACTACTTAATTAATGAAATTCCATTGATTGATTAATCGATTACTTGTTTTCAATTGCAGTAACTTAACATTTATTTTCAATGTTTAAAAAATATTCAAATTGTTTTTTAAATTACTCTTTCAAAATATTTTACAATTCAATTGTTTTTCAAATGAAGGGATCTGACCGGAACACTTTCAGTATTTAATCACGTGTTACATTTTGTGACCCGACTTTCAAGTAATTTAATTTGCCATTTTTCCTTTCTATTTGGTTTAATTTATATTTCAACATATTTTTCGAATTTAAAAAACTAAACACTTTTTATTCTTTATATTATTATTTGTTTTCAAGTTTTCATACAATGTAATTAATTAATGCTAAAGGTTAATATGGATCACGATTAACGATAGTTGTTTTTGAGATTGAAATTAATGCTAATATTTCTTTTAAAACATTTTTGTATATATACTTATTCGTACTGTTTGTTAGAATAAAATCGAAATTACATTACCTTAGTTAGTGAAATAAAATCTTTCTTTCCCAACTATTTAACTTTAATCATTATATAAATAAATAATTATGTATATGATTTTGTTTTTGCATCAAATTAAGATAGTTTTTCCTTACATTTATAAAATGTTTGTTTTGATTTTGAATAAAACTTTACTATTTTTAAGTGTATCTTAGTTTTCAGTACCAAAAGCTGAGCAATTTTAATTTTAACAAGATTTGTTTTTTAAATCATTCAATTCACAGAACAGGTTTACTTATAGTTGAAAATCATCTCTGATAAGAAACAAACCCTAAATAATTGTAAAAAAAAACTTCACATTTAAAACAGAACGAACAGTATAGTCGTTTATTCAGCTTACTTTGAAGCTAATGTAACTTCGGATAAACTTGTTTCAAACCTGTATTATGAACTGGATATTCAACTTGACTTTTACAATTATATTTATCAAAATTGCAAACTTGTAATTTAAGGTATAAAAAGTTACCTATTGAAAATTTGTAGATATTAACAAATGTTAATATATGTTTTTTACAGTATCTAATATTTCTTAGAATAAGAATTAAGCATGTCTTTTCTGGTGTTTATGATAAAACATACTTTTATATATTACAATACATACATTCTAAGAAAAATAACAGAAAAAATGGCTATTGAAATATTTAGTGTAAATGAACTCCACATAACCTGCCAGAAAACATAAGAGGTTGTTCTTTGGAAAGTATCTTCAAACTGCAAGACCATTGAACTGCTGGAAATAAACTTCTTTAAAGAGCCAAACAAAAATAAAAATCTGTTTGATTGCAATGATGGTGGATGAAAGTGAGGTGAGTTATGATGACGGAAGTGGTTACTTGGGGGCCAAACACTCTTCTGTTCCGCTCCACAGATTTCCATACTCGATGGACACTCTTGTCCAGATGGTTTAGGGAATCTTTCAGGTTTATAAAACTGTAACGGATTATTTTGGCTTTGTTTTTTAACATTTTGAAATCGTCAGACTAAAATTTATAATTGTACACAATATTACATTCATATCATTTTCTAACAAAAAAAAACGCATCAAAACACGAACACAGTAGATGGTTGGGAAGGGCTAAGCATGTGGGTGTGAAAGTCGTTGCTGTAACAAAAATAATTGCCTTTGTTTTCTGCAGTAAAAACACAAACAACTTTCTTCCTTATTTGATGAAATATGATGGTAGTGACTCATCCCATAGGCAAATGAATGAAGACAGGTGTTGATATGTTTTATTTGTTCATATTTATTAAAAATCTGACTAAGGTGATAGCAAATGTGTACTTTGCCAATTTTGTAAATACTTTTAAATCAATTGTTTGTTTTGCTTCATACTCATTTAACAATGTTAATGTTGTTTTATGTTAACATGGTCGTATGACTAAAAAACTTGTTTATTTTAGTGTTTGGAACTTTTTCACATTTTGTTAGCAATCATTTTTGTTCTAAAACCATAGATCCAGTATATGATATCTGCGTATGTTTTTATCTGAATTAATTTGTACGAGTTTTAAAAACGTTGCAATGTGTTGCGAATGTTCGGAGTCTTAGAATAATGGACGCAATGATTTAGTTCATTCACTTGATTTATGTCGCTTGAAGAAATGATTCAAAGTTGGAAACAGTCGTTAAAGTAACGTTTTGTTCATTTTTCTACTCGTCTTTTTTACTTGCAATGTTGTTTTTATTTTTTTTGGCATTTTTTTTCTTAATTTTTGTTTGCGGTTTTTATACCATTTAAAATGGCTCTTGTAATTATATGGAAATTAATGTTTTCATTTAATTGTCCGTAAATAATAAATGATACTTTTTTTAAATAAAATACAAATTTACTAAGATAACATGTTTTTTCAAAGAATAATTGAAAATGTTCAGAAGGAGATGCGTTAGCGCTAGATGGTTCACCTCCCACCATATGTTTGGCAGAAAGACGATTAAATTCATATCCAACGATTTGATGTATTGGCTTGCCTCGTGTCTCGGTTTCCGTTCAAGACATTGCGACAAATTATTCATTGGCCATTATAATATTCCATTGGTTTAACTGGATTTATTAATGATTTTTATAACACTTTTCTCACCGCACTTCAATTGATTGTTGAAATTTGTTTTGTTTTCTACTTTGTATTGGTTATAAGTTCTAAATTTCAATAGTTAGTGCGTTATAAATATATTTTGATCATCCAAATTTATATTCGTCTTCGTGTTAAATAAAACATTTACTTCAATTAAACTTCTTGTAACCTTAAACAAGCAAATTAAACTATGTTAATTGAACTTTTCCTCCAATTTTGAACTAAATTCTGTTTACTTTAGTATGTTTGTTGAATAATTAAATCGAATGTTTGTTTTAATTGGTGAAGATGGTAAAATGGAATCACGAATTAAACTTAACCTTCTTTAATGACACGTTTCAAAGAATTATTTTAACAACGGAATTTATTTTACGATCTACTCAAAAAATAAGTTGCAATTGTCACGTAAATCCAATTTATGAAAATAAGTTCAATTATTCAAGTCATGCTGGACCATTTCGGACTATTCAAAGGTTGCAATTAATCTAATACTTAATCTTATGGACTAAACTACATTGAAAATGTTATTGAACATGACCCTTATTGATAAAAAAAAGTTTGATTTCAATACAATAATCTTCATTGGCAATTTTGGTGAATGTCCAAATGTTTTATTATATAAAATATATATATATATTAATGTACTTTTTTTATGTTGGTTTTTCATTAACCAACCATCATACAAAATTAATTACAATCGACCTTGATTCTAATCACTAGGAAATAACGATGTTCCAAGTACAAACAAACACACGTGCAAAAGTTCATTTGTGCATATCGAAATAATTTATTTTGATTTAAACTGATAGATAATTATTAATTTATTATATTTACCACCATGTTTAATTTTCTGTTCAAACTTTTAAGATTTTTTTATGTTTTCAATTACAGCAACTTTTCAACTTTTACTTTTGTATTTGTTGGAATTATGGCCAGGCTCCATCAAATGTTTACTATAGTCATGCAATTGTTTATCAGTCGAAGAACATTGCATACGATGTGCTTTTGTGTTTCTTATAAATCGTTCTCAGAAACCTCGGTCTTGGGTTACGCTCTATGGTGTTGATGTGTATTGAAACATTGTGTTCCAAACGCGAATTGTAAAGGTTCAATCTTCTTCCATAAATATGAAAGTCGTATGATTAGACTAAAAATAAAGAAGAAAACCAATTATACATGCTTAAGCATTTGGTATTTCCTTATAATGAATAAATGTTTTTTTGTGTTTAGATTTGTAAATTAATAACAAAACAAAACAAAAATTGTGTACGTGAGATAGACCTTGACGAAGAAAACAAAAATCACGTGACTTGGTAAATCATTTTTTTCATGGATGACTAAATAATAATTAAAAAATGCAAAAGACAAAAGAATTAAATCTTCAATTGAAATAAAACATTTTATTTTAATAATCTTTACAATTTTAAAAATCACTATTGGAGGCTAGACATTTTTTTCATGATGTCTTAGTATTCTGAGAATGTTTATTTTTCTAAAAACAATTTTCTTCAACGGAAAATGTTTGGTTTCTATAATAGAATAATAATAATTGAAATAAAAACTGTTTTCTTGCACACCTTTTTTTAATATTGATAAAATTTGAGAAATAGTAAGTTATACGAAGGATGCATGTATGTGCATTATTCTTGGTGGCGCTTTATAAATTATTTCAAACTGTCCAAGTTTGCAAATTTTAAATTTGATTTGAAAAAATGTCTTTACTTTCTCCATTAATTAATCATTCAAATCAATGAGCACACATTGCAGGAAAGCAACGCGTTTTTGGTTCCCTTCAAGAACGGTAAATGTTGTTAACGAAGCAAAGTTCCTTGTTGGTGTTCACCTTTGAAAGTCTTGTCACATCGACGCTCTTTGACGCAATCCGTCCAACCGCCTTCCTTTGTAGGCCTATTTGCGATGGTTGGGATGAAGCTGCAATTTTCTTGGGAACCTTTTTTGGCGGAACGTCTGTTGTTGTTGTCCATCCGTGTGTTCAGTAACGTTTTCGGTCTTTTTTTTGTTGTCTTGTTTTTATTTTCAATTTCTTCCCTATTTCAATAATATATTGTAAATAAATTTGTTGTGTCCGACTAAGTAAACACATTTCTTACTTAGCTTATTTTAAATATATGTATATATTTTAAATGTGTATTATTATTATTGAGGATGATTTATGTATATTTTATCACACCAAACCTAATGAGTCGTAGCAATGATCAATCACTCTCTGGTGAACACTACTAGTTTATGAATTTTCGGGCATTAAAGTGAAGGAAATTTTAAACTACTGCCCTCAGCCGTCCAGGTCTTGCTCTTCAAACGAAATTAACAATGGAGCCTTATCCAACTATACCATCCCCATGATGACGATAATATACAATAGCAATAACTATCAATACAACTGGCATTAGTGTTCATATATAACTTATTTTTGAGCGATTGTTTTAAAATAAGAAGTTAGTCCTACCTTACTTTGACTATTTTTTCTTAAGGAAACTCTCCAATGGTTATCAAAAGTCATGTCTGGAGACATCATAAAATTATTTTGTTGTTCATTATTTAATTCTCTAACCGAATATTTTTTGTATGAAAGTAAAACTACATTTATATTAATATAGAAACGATGTATCGAACAGAGGATTTGCATGTCTTCCATTGTGGTGGTTTAAAAAGTCTTGTAAACACAGGTTGTGGTATTTAACATATCCTTGCATCGCTTTTTTGAATATTAACTAATTCATCCTTTGCTATAATTACAACCTATACATTAGACGGGTCAGAGGTCACCTTCTCCTACATGCGATTCTCCATCTCTTATCTTGGCTCGATGTTATCGGCCTTATCTTCCAGCA
Source organism: Archaeomysis grebnitzkii (assembly GCA_031471125.1). NCBI lineage: Eukaryota > Metazoa > Arthropoda > Malacostraca > Mysida > Mysidae > Archaeomysis > Archaeomysis grebnitzkii. Next base: position 6,317 of record JARUHE010333791.1, on the reverse strand, counting down.
TCAAAGTTACTGCTTCAGATCTAGCCAAATCCGTCGCTGTTTATTTTCATGTAATTATAGAGTTGCCTTTTATTTTTAGAGATTTATTTTTTAAATCGATATTTTATGTAATAAAATATCTTCCACACTTTCACCTATCATTAGTTTTGAAGATTTTATTATTTTTGTTTTCTATTTTATTATAAATATTTTCGTGATTTATCGACATAAAAAGATAAGTAGTTTTAATTTAAACTTCAACTAATTAAATTTTTTTCTTAATAACCAGTTTTACAATTAGGCAACACTCAATATTTCTGTGACTGTTTGCGTGTTTTGTGTGACAGTCTTCGGTGTCAAGGCAATAGGTTAAATGTGATTTTTGATCGGCATTTTTGAAGACTTGAATATTGTTTGAAGACAATCAACTTCAGAGAATTCGAATCATAAACCTTGTTTGACTTTTATCTTCATTCACACAACGGCGGAACTCGTCAAGTGTTCATTGTACTCGAAGTGTCAAGGAATAAATGGCGAGGTGGTAATTAATCTTTAAAGTTCAATTAAAGGTAATAAAACAGGTTTGTCAATTAAAAATGTTGTAAATGTTAAACATTTAAGATCATTAGAACCATCTGGCATGCTGCTCAATTTTTTAAGGTACATTCATATAAAATATATTTTGGTGAAATTATCTCAATCATGTAAAATTATGAGCCTAATCTCCTGTATATCTTCATGCAATCTTAGGCTACTGAATATAATACTGATTTATTACCCACAAGTATGGGTGGCAAATACCTTTTCTCTATTTTATGTTAACAAATTACAACTTATTATAATTCATATCGGAAATCTTTATTCCATAGCCAAGAAGCGGTTCATTTTTTATTTACTTTTAAAATAGATTATATTATTTATATTATTTCAAGGTTAAATACAAAGAAATATATATATAATTTACAGTGATTATCGTTGTTTCACTTACAGTAAAATGTATTCATTAAAAACTACAAAATAACAATGGAAGTTCAAAAAAACAACTGCCATAATTTAAAAATATTGACTTCATTTCGGCCTATCTCGAGCCTTCGATCAAAATCTAAAATATTTATTGGGTAAACTTCACCTCTTCTGATTAATAAAAAAAAAACATTAAATCATTCTTATCAAGATTTTCAAATACTCCTTCTAAGCCTAGATTGGTTCATAAATTTGAAGTGATTATATGTAGAAAAATTAGTGTTAACTTCGATGTGCTGAACCTGCCATCTATATTATATAATATTTTATTGCAATATTTTTCTTCATTTTATTTTCGACCTTGTGAATCAAAGCTCTACACAGGAATAGCATTTCATATGTCGTTGTCGCTGTATATATATGATGTAAACCTTTTAAATTTTGTTTTTGGTAACATTAATAATATTTTTAGTTTTTCGAGGTTTTCATTCTGTTTTTATAAGATCATGTTAATTTCTATCTATATTGTATACAAGCTTGAAAATGTTTGAAAATATTTTTTGATATTTTGGTTTGAACTGTACATAAATATTATTTGACGTATGTTTTTGATTGAATATTTTTCCTCTTTTTAACTTTATTTACATTGATGGAGATGTTTTCTTTAAATCTACTGAATGGGCAATTTTAGCACTTTGATGGTTTACTAGTTTTTGAAAATTGCACAAATTTAATTTTATCATATCTAATTTGTTTATTAATAGATTTTTGTATCGCCGAGGTCTGCTGTGAAATTGAACTTGTGCAAATAATGTTATTAAAACATAATTTTCTAAATCAACATCGCTGAATTTTAATGAAAAGTAGGAAATGTCAGAGGTTGAATTATAAATGTCGGAAGAATTTCCAATATGTTGATGTGTAATCAAAAACGAAGCGGGACCAGGCGTTGATTGATGAAATAGTTGCGAGAGAATTAGAGTGATGCAAAGTGTCAACTTTTGTGAAATATCGACGCGATAATTTCCCCAATCTTTATTAGATACTAATAAGGCAGACTTTTGTGACCTGAGGTCAAAGTGCAAATACAGATCTAATCTAAGATAATGCTTTAATTTACTCCATCGCATAATTTAGCTTTTAATTATGATTGAAACAAGATTAAAATTAATCAACCTTGTCAAAATAATGGTTACCCTTTAACATACAATACATTTTCTACAGTTACAATATGCTTTTCAAAAGATTAATTTCCCATAACTCATCTTACTTTTGTAATATAATCAAATTACAAACCATGTGGTCTAAAACATAAATCCGTGCTAATCTATTTTAAAACTATTATAGCAAATGTATGAAGAAAAATAAAACAAATCAAGTTTTAATATAATTCGTAGTATGTGTTCGTGAATGTGCATTTGTGTACAGTTCATACTTAACTTAAAATAAGGAAATAATCATTGTAGCATTCGATGTGAAGTTCCATATTTTCCACCGAACATTGCTCTTCCATATTGCATTGTTGTGCTTAATCCTAATAATTAATTAACAGTCGGATGGAACTTCGATTCACCCAACGACCTGATGGGAGAGTTCCACGACTCCTCGGCAGACAGGGCGCCACTGGTCCTTCGAGAATTTCTACAAAATGTTTTAATTATTTAAATATTTTAATTATTCAAAATGTTTTAATTATTTAAATATTTTAATTATTCAAAATGTTTTAATTATTCAAAATGTTTTAATTATTCAAAATGTTTTAATTATTTAAATATTTTAATTATTTAAATGTTTTAATTATTCAAAATGTTTTAATTATTCAAAATGTTTTAATTATTCAAAATGTTTTAATTATTCAAAATATTTAATTATTCAAAATATTTAATTATTCAAAATGTTTTAATTATTCAAAATGTTTGAAATGTACAAAATGTTTTAATTATTCAAAATGTTTTAATTATTCAAAATGTTGTAATTATTTAAATGTTTTAATTATTTAAATGTTTTAATTATTCAAAATATTTAATTATTCAAAATGTTTTAATTATTCAATTTTTTTTAATACGTAAAATTATTTTAATTATAAAAAATATAAATGCTCTAAAATCCATTTAGGAAAAAGGTTAAACTTTATATTTTCATAAAGTTTGCTTAATTGATATTAAAAATTATTCAAGAGCTGAATAAAAAATATTAAACTAGTTGCGCATGTTTTTTTTATTAACTAAGCGAGTATTCTAAAACTATTTATGAGGAAACATTGTTATGACTTAGACACAGAAGTATTGCAATTATTTTGAAAGGTAAATTTTTAATAAAAACATTCATTCTATTTTTTGTTTTTAAAAATTACAAGTAATGTATCAAGCATATGCTATAATATAAAACTGATTATAATAAATGTACGATTTCATTTGTTTTCCAAATTGATTGTAAATGGATTTGAGTCTGTTTTCATACCACACATACTAATTACCCGAAAAAATTAAACATAAATACGCTGTTAAATATTTTATCTATTGGCATACGTTTATGCTTACATTATGTTATGCTTTAGTCTAGAAAATTGTTCTGACATTCAAGATGCGATTTGTTTTGCGGTTTCAAATAACAAATCCAATTTGTTTGTATTGTGACTCGTATCTCAAGTGACTGTTGATGGCCTTAAATTGAAGTAGGGAAATATTTGAAATGTTTTCTTTGATTGATTATTTGTAATTGTATTAAAACCTCTTGTCTGGAAAGTGCTTAGGGTGGTGGTTGGTAATAAGTTTGAACAACCCATCATTCCAATCTGTCTTTGTCAATGACAATGCTTTGAAGTGTCTCTATTTTATTTCGTTAATGTAAATCAATTTTGCCATTGTCTTGAAATCTCCAAAGATGAACCGACTCGAAATACCAGAAATTGTTCTTATTGTAAAGGCTCTTGTCTTGTTTGTTATTCTGACGCTTCGACACAGCTGGAAGCTGCTCCCTTTGGCTTCTTTTTCGACAATTACATTTATTGTTCTTTGCCTTCCGTTCGTATCTCGACTTCTAATTAGTTTAATTGTTCCTTTATTCGATAATTACCTAGTACTTCCATTTCTCCCTTGAATATTGTACATTTAACGGTGTTTATTTTTTTATATGCTTCTCATTTTACCTTTTCTTTATACACTCAAATTAAAAAATTCTAGCTGTTTTTCACAATAAATGAATAGATAAATGGATAATGTAAATAAATGCATATGCACGTGTATGCACACCGACCAAAGGGTCATATTTCATATTGATAAAGTTATTAAAATTGAAACATTAATAAACTAGATAAATATGGCTTTCAAACCAAGAACTTATGGCTGAGCAAATTGTATTTATCCAACTATGCAACAGCCTTCAGCTAAAAGCTATGTTATTGTCAAACTAAACCTAAAGCTATGTTCGCTCTTGGCTATAATGACCAACGCTTTTCAAACTGTATCAGCTCTTTCACATTTTTAATTATGAATGTATGATTACATATATTATTAACAAACACACACATATAAAACTATTTTATATATCAGTATTTACGTGTGTATCTTTGTAACCATCATTTTTAGTGCTTATCAAAAAAGACAAAAAATTGCATTTCACACAAAATATTTTTTTATTTTCTCACAAATATTTGAATTTAGAGAAGAAGGCCGAAGACGTTGTTGAATAGCCGACCTGGGGCAGGAATTTTAATGGGGGTTCTCTTCTCCTGAAAGGGGGGATACTTTTTTATGGGAGAAAGATGGAGGTAATAATTTTTAATTGAATTTAAAAAACGAATATTTTTATATTTATTCATTAGACTATGGTAAGGGAAGCTAATTTTTGTATGTATAAATATGATTAGTTTCTTTCTATCTCATCAGTTTCAACAAAAATACGTTAAATTGCGTGGCAATTCCTGAAAAAAACGATTAATGACATTTCAAGGCTCGTTTTTTTATCTTAATTAAAGATCTTTGAGGAAATATTTCAGTGTTTGCGTTCATTTGAAAATAAAATAAAAATATGAACATCTCAACGTACCACAAAGTTAAAAATAATTAATTTTATTAATTTTGGTATCAATGTTTTTAATTAAATGAATAAATAATTAACTTAGTGTTGGCTTGATTACAATTAATTTGGTGTTATAAGAAATACTTCGATAAAATATTTTTATAAGCAAAAAATATTTAACTAAAAATTTTTGGATTAACTACCGGAACTAACATTCCATTGTTGAACACACCAGGAAGATGGCGCAAACACATTTTGAATAAAAACAACTGAATTGTTTAGTTCCAACTTTTAATTGAGTTGCAATTAAAGACGAAGAATTTAAAATTAAAAACTTAAAAGTTTTAACTTTTCTATGTGCAAGACCTTATGAAATGTATTTTAAATTTTCCACTTTTTAACCATATATTCATAATATGAAATTCGTATTATGTGGTTCGGTGATGGATGATGTAATTTATTTTTTTTTAATTTAAATTCATCAGAATTTAATCATTTTAATTGGTTTTGTGTGTGTGTGTGTGTGCGCGCGTGTATTATACGTGTGTGTATTATACGTGTGTGTATTATACGTGTGTGTATTATACGTGTGTGTATTATACGTGTGTGTATTATACGTGCGTGTATTATACGTGTGTGTATATATATATGTTTATGTGTGTATATATGTTTATGTGTATGTGTATATATATATATTTGAAGATCACAAGTAACTCGAGTTGAAAAAGTCATTGAGTGTATTGCTAAATAGCAGAGAGAAATCTAAATCAGTGTATTGTGTGCTAATAAAAGAACGAAATTTGATAAATCTTGTTCATAACTCGAGTGGTTTTCTTCTTTTAGTCTTTGCATTCAAATCATTCTTTCGAAACCGAATAACAAAAGATTAAAATATTCTCATTGAAGGGTTGGACTTCTCCTCTCGTTTCAAATTAGACACCCAATTAGTTTTTCTGCAAGGCTTAACTATTTTTCTCATATCAACAAAATTTGTATGCAAAACTATGTAGGCTTAATTAATAGTAATTCCGATGTAATACATATTTACAAAATTTTATTCAATGTAATACATTTATAAAAAATAATCTTCAATATAATACATATTTACAAAACTTTCTTCAAGTTCTTATAATTAAGAAACTATTAAGTACTTTCTTTTTTCTTGAAAAATAAAGCTAAAATATGAATTAACATTACAAATATGTTAACTAAATAATTATTTATAAATGTTTGTGTATACCAAATTATAGAGGAAACTTTACAATAAACTGGAGGATTTATTTTTTAACAAAATAAGTTAATTTATTGTTTATACATATATATACAAAATCACTTACTTTTTATTTATTTATATA
>JARUHE010333780.1:0-10763 GCA_031471125.1 Archaeomysis grebnitzkii | reverse complement strand
TGATTGGCTGGTTGGTTATAATGATAATGGTTTTAAGTCATGATTGGCTGGTTGGTAAAAGTGATAATGGTTGTAAGACATGATTGGCTGGTTGGTTTTAATGATAATGGGATTAAGTCATGATTGGATGGCTGGTTATAATGGTAATGGTTTTAAGTCATGATTGGCTGGTTGGTTATAATGATAATGGTTTTAAGTCATGATTGGCTGGTAGGTAAAAGTGATAATGGTTGTAAGCCATGACTGGTTGGTTGGTTGTAGTGATAATGGTTGTAATCTATGATAGGCTGGTTGGTTATAATAATAATGGTTTTAAGTCATGATTGGCTGGTTGGTAAAAGTGAGAATGTTTGTAAACCATGATTGGCTGGTTGGTTATAATGATAATGGTTTTAAGTCATGATTGGTTGGTTGGTTATAATGGTAATGGTTTTAAGTAATGATTGGCTGGTTGGTAAAAGTGATAATGGTTATAAGCTATGATTGGTTGGTTAGTTGTGGTGATAAGGGTTTTAAGTCATGATTGGCTGGTTGGTTATAATAATAATGGTTTTAAGTCATGATTGGCTGGTTGGTAAAAGTGATAATGGTTGTAAGCCATGATTGGCTGGTTGGTATAAGTGATAATGGTTGTAAGCCATGATTGGTTGGGTGGTTGTAATGATAATGGTTGTAATCCATGATTGGCTGGTTGGTTATAATGACAATGGTTGTAAGCTATGATAGGCTGGTTGGTTATAATGATAATGGTTTTAAGTCATGATTGGCTGGTTGGTAAAAGTGATAATGGTTGTAAACCATGATTGGTTGGTTGGTTATAATGATAATGGTTTTAAGTCATGATTGGCTGGTTGGTTATAATGATAATGGTTTTAAGTCATGTTTGGCTGGTTGGTTATAATAGTAATGGTTTTAAGTCATGATTGGCTGGTTGGTAAAAGTAATAATGGTTATAAGCCATGATTGGTTGGTTGGTTGTAGTGATAAGGGTTATAAGCCATGATTGGCTGGTTGGTTATAATGATAATGGTTTTAAGTCATGATTGGCTGGTTGGTTATAATGATAATGGTTTTAAGTCATGATTGGCTGGTTGGTAAAAGTGATAATGGTTGTAAGCCGTGATTGGTTGGTTGGTTGTAGTGATAATGATTATAAGCCCTGATTAGCTGGTTGATTAGTTGTAAGCTAGGCATAAGATTTTATTGATTTTGTTGTTATATCTGGGTTGTGCTTAAGCCTGGATTGTTTTATGGCAGTTTTTATTTAGGTTGGTTTGAAAAACCGCAATGCAATCAGAATCTTTCAGCACAGTTAGGATGGTCAACAAATATATCTCAGTGTTCCCTTTGAGAAGGTTACTGGATTGTGGTCACCGAGTCGAAGTATATAACGCTGGTCGGGTCTGCAATGTGCAAAACAGTTATGTTTCGGATTATGGTTAATAATTCAACAAACAAAACAATAAAAAATATACAGACTAACAATTTAAATTCATCCTTACCTCATGATAAAGATTTTCCCTTTTATATGCCGAGTTTTCAGAGATGAATAATTTGTCAAAATCTTGTGATTCAATTTCCTATAAAACAAATAAATAATAAAAATACTCGTTTTCTTAAAGGATCTCCATTTTATGTAAAATGCGATATATTATTAAGATGTATTTGCAAACAAACATACAAAAGGAAGTGTGTACATGTTATTGATTGGTCTACATTCTACCAAGGCTTGGATGGAACGCTACAGTTGAAGGTCACGTGCCACAAGGATAGCTGCTTCTTCATTGCTTGTCACGTTGATTTAGGAAGGGAGATTGACGGACTTAATCGAAACCCAACCTTTGCCAAGTTAGTTTTTTCCAAAGATGTGTAAAAACAAAACTCTCCAAAGCCACCGAACAATTAATAGCTGAGATTTTTTAATGGCTGTGTTTCGATGGATGGAAATATCCGGCAATGTACAGGCAAAGAATAATCATAGAGATTAGATAAATTCATTGAAAGGCAGATTCGATTCAGAAACAAATGTCTACATTGCGAACCATAACATTGTTAAAGCAGCTCAACAGTTGAATGGATAATGGTCACCAAATTCTAATTGTTGTGTCCCAACAGAGATGTTTATCATGAACGCTCCACATCAAATTCACACTAGACATCACAGATCATTTCTTACGAGGGGAATCATGGACAAATGCTCCAAGCAAGTAAATTCATTTAAAAATATTAAAAATGTGTAGACATCAAAAGGCAACTTCGCAATCATCTCCGGAGAACAAAACAAAGAACTCAAGCAAATAAGCAAATAATTTCAACGGAATAATATTCAAGTATCAAACAAAAAACACGCTGTTCTAGAAGTTCACAAATCTGAAGATAATATACAAAAAATATCAAAACAGGTTGAACTTTATCTGAACAATTTAAAAAAGGTTCAAAAGATGGCAACAAAAACAAAGAAAAGTATAAAACTAAACAGTCTTTCCAATATTTGAATATCCGCCAGTTTTAATGAATAAAAGATCCTAATTAGGCAATAATTAAAAAATCCAGACGACCAACAAGGCTAAGATAGAAAACAAACGTTGCACACAATGGTGAGCTTAGGTACAGGAACTTGTCGAGGTAGAGCAGTTAGAAAATCCTTTCTAGCTCAGTGCAGTTTTGTGGAGCCACAAATAATATAGATTTAAAATTTCCTCAAAGTAAATGCTTCAATGATAAAGGTATATTTAATATGCCATTTATTTTAAATTTTGAGCCCTCTATTAATGTTAACTTACATTTTCTTATCATAAGGTAATATTGTTGGTTAATGATAATGGCGAAAGTCAGTCTGCCTTTCCTCATTCGTTTAAGGGAAGGATGTAGCTAAGCCTTTCTGGTGTAGCAAAGTTTTTTTTTCGAGAATGTTATTTTATTGGTTGTCGGACTAGTATACTCGTACATACTTCCGTGTGTTCCATCGCATAGAACTATGCACACAAATTGCACATATATATTTTAATGATGTCACATATTCGTATTTTACAGAACAGTTTCTACTTGCCCATTGAAAGAGCTTTGAACGCCGACCGGCTAAGAAACAAATAATATTAAAACTCTCTTTTGGAGAACGTATTCTTCTTGTTAGGCTGCTCACGGTACAGCTGAGTCAATTAGGGCTATGGACAGAAACTTTTAAAAGAAAACAATGCAAAATTGAAACATTAATCCATTTATGAACCAGTTGGAAAGCTCTGTAGGCTTTTGTATTGTGGTGTTGTAATATGTTATTACAAGGCAGGTTTTTGTAGGTTTTCGCTCAAGAGATGATTTTAACAAGAGGTTACCGCAAGAATCCTAAAATGCAACAAAAGATTATTCAGACACCACCGGTTAAAACAATTGTTGCGTCACAACAAGTCTATGAAACTTATGGCTAAAGTAAGTGAAAGGCGTTCTGGTAATAGACTCTTTGAAGAATCACTAATCCAAAACCTTTTCAGAATTAAATAATAAGAGAAATGAGTTATAAGATGACTGGGTTCAGGCAATTCTCTGGAGTGGATTAGCTGGCAGGAAAACTCTCAAAGAGGGTGATTTTAGATACCTTGGTTCAGGCAATTCTCTGGAGTGGATTAGCTGGCAGGAAAACTCTCAAAGAGGGTGATTTTAGATACCTTTTAGCATTAATAAAAACAAATATTATTAACCTGTTGGAATTACTCAAAATAAATTATAAATGAACTGAGTGAAAAATATTCAAAGGTTATAAGTGTGTGATCATCTTTAAGGTATATGTTAAAAAATATTGTGTACCTAAAATTTATTAACAAAAAAAATAGAAATAAATAATAGAAAAATAATTTCTAGATTCTAGAAAACACTATAAAATAGTTTTTGTAATAATAATATATGTAGGTTTGTTCAGGGTTGGTTTGAAATTAAAACCACTTATTCTCGGATATTAACAATATCCAAGTAAATAAGCAATTTATATCAAAATAATCAAATTAATATTAACCTCTAAATAAATAATACCCAGTCTTTGAAATTTATAAAAAAAATAGGTGATTGAGTGTTTAATAAATTTAAATTAATTATTGACAAGAAAGGTTTTGTTGTCAAAGAAACTCAAAAATATAAGTACAGTAAAACTCCTGGGATCCAGACTTTAGCTTTGTCCGGTTCATAGGAAACATATTTACATTAGATATCCCTTGAAACATTTTTTGTATAAATGTCTACATAGAAAATCTATAGCTGAATTTGTAACGATGGCTAACCATTTATTCTACCGAGCTTTTTATGTTTTTTTTTTATAGAGTTTTACGGTTAATAAGACAACTGTCAACTGTTACAAACTAGGCAAGTTTGTGAAACATAAATATATCTGGTTAAATTGAGATAGGACCTTTTATTATTATTATTAACAGTTGTATTAATAACCACATAACTATAAAAAAATAAACATACAACAATCGGTAGAATAAAGTGGTTAGCCACCGTTATAAAATCAACTATAGGTTTTATATGTAAACATTTTAACAGAAAATGTTTCAAGGGATATCTATTGTAAATATGTTACCTGTGAACCGGACAAAGCTGAAGTCCGGATCTCAGGAGTTTTACTGTATACAATTCTGCAAAAATATAAGTCATTTATAAAAAAAATGATTTGCATATGGTATTGAAATTAATATTTGCAGAAAAACTACTGACTGAGCTATACATGCATCATTACATCTTAATATCTATATACATAAACTCTTAATAATTTTCTCTATTTTTAAATATACTTCTTTGTTTTCAAAAATTGATCTTCGATTATATAAACGTCCACCCAAGGTGGACGTATTTGTGGCGATCGTGACAGTAACTAACCATTCTTGGACAATAGCATCGCTGGGCTTTGCAAAATGTATTTCTTATAGTTTATGTCATTATTTTAAATTAAAAATAGTTATCCATTGGTTTTCTTACCACAACGCAGCTTTGGCCGTTCTCATGGTTGAGTTGGATTGGGTGCCTCACAGGGCAGACAAACAGATTTTCTTGGCTGAGCATCTTGCAACGGACTTGGTAAGCCGAACAAGAGTCATCCTCATTCCATGAGCAGTTCATCTTGATCAGTCCGGAAATAATGAATAATTCGTCTCTGAACATGTGGGTTTTCATCGACTCGGTATCATGCATCTTGGCCACACACGCTTCTTGTTCCATGGTGAAGAACTCACACTCGCAGATCTAGGGAGACATTTCAACAATAATACCAGTATTCATTCAAGGAAAACAAAAGGTTGTAGCTTTTACCATTGGACGGTGTATCAGCTGGAGGAACGAAAACCTCTCATAGCCTCTGAACATTAACATGATAGTGCTCACAGCTGGACACAGAGAAAAAATGGGCACCGAGGATTTCTGACAGTTTATCACACTTCGTGTGTAAAACGTAATTAACGTACAGAGAGGGCAGAGATGACGGGAGAAATTTCCCACGCAGTTTTTGGACTCTTTGCCAAACAATTTTAGATGGGGAATTTGAGGAAATGCCCGGGAAGTCTTTTTTTGCGGAATGGTGCACCTGCTTTTGTTTCGCTGGAGTATTAAGCGATTGGCGTTGGTTTTAGAATTCAAGAATTACCTTAAGGCAGATCGTGTGGCCACATGTATGTGTGAACACTGTGAGGTCCACCAGGGCACAACGGAGCGATGGGGTGCTCCAGCAGTCTTTGGGATGCTGACAGTGGCAGCTTGCAAGATGACGGATACAAGATGGTCGTAAGCCTCTAAAGGCGAAGCAAAATCCCCATACCACGTCTGCACCCAGGAAAACTCAAAAAATGCATTCCAGTCTGCTTTATCCAACTTCCACTTAGGAATGGATGCAGTGGGACATTGGTGAGGGCGCCAAGAACAATGGGAAGGTGGTCACTGTCAGAAGGGTCAGTCAGTACTGACCAGGAAAAGTCAACTGAGAGACAAGGAAATGTGAAGGATAGATCTAAGTTGGTAAGGGACCCATGGACCGGATCTATCCGAGTTGGCGAATCACCATTCAGGAGAACTAATCCTGAGTCGTCCTAAAATTCTGCTACAAAAGTACCTCTGGGGCAATAGTGGTGCCCAGAGGGGAAGATGAGAGTTGAAATCTCCCCGGAGAAGAAAGCTGGACAACCAGATCGATGAGATCCTGGGAGCACAGTGAGGGCTCCAAGTAGACTGAGCAAACGGTGAGAGGTCTACCAATAACAATGTAAACCGCAAACGCTTGGAGTGGCGTAACGAGGACCAATTATAATACCAATACCATCTGGATGTTGTGGTATTGTTAATATTAATGATTGTGATTATGAATGTGATGCTTATGTTTTGTTTTATTTTGCTTTGAATCTCAAACACTGTCATCCAAAAAATAAGGGTCCTCATCAAGTTAAACAATTTGCAAAAATAGAATTTCAAACTACTTGGTCTGATATTAAAAATCAAAATACATGAACGAACATCAATATGAATTATTCTGTTATAATTCAAACGACTAAAGTCGTTTAACGAACCACACTTTTTCTTAATTGAAATGGAAATCTTATAACATTTTGTAAATGTGATTTATATCAAGAAAAGTTGATTTGTATCAAGAAAAGGTTTGATCGAGAACACAGTTTTAGCTTCAATACTTACATAACCATAAAGCTCTTTTTTCTCATCACTAGACAAAAGCTTTGAATTGTAAAATATATTGAACATCAGCTCTGCAGCCTTTGGCTTCTGGAAGAGAAAATATAAATGTTCAGTTTCGTGAAGAGTTGAGTAAAATGTTTACGATAGTATATAATTGTTACATATAATTGTTACATACTAATCAATATGTTTGAACCTAGAAAACTGGGTTTCATTGTTTGTTTCATAGAACAAACCCAAAGATATGTTCCATCCATTGGTATAACCTATAGTATTGTTTTACTCTACTTTTAGTGACAAAACTTAAAAAGATTTAGCATCCCATAAACCTGTGAGCAAACACACACTCTAATTTTCAACTCATACCTAATGCCAGTTATATACTATATTATCTCAACTGGATGGGAACGGCCTTTGTTCTATGAAACAAACAAATAAACCCAGTTTTCTAGGTTAAAATAAATTATTTGTTTGTTTCATAGAACAAACCCAAATATATAGTTTTATGTAATTATTTAGATAAACAAGTAATTATACCTCACCCCATAAAATTCCGTTGAACTTAATGCGGCAGTTTTGAATATAATAATTATGTTTGAAGTCTTACACGAAGGTAAGCCAAAGTTGAGTTTAGTTATTTGTTTCATATAACAAACCTAAAACTGATGCGCTAAGAAACCAGCTTTTGGGAACTAAAAACATTCATAAATCTCCCTTGCTCATTTTTGTATTCAATTAACCCATACACGAACAATAATAACAGCCAGCCAAGGCTGGTGTGAACAGTGTGAACTCATGAATTCTAATGGAACTGTCAAGAGGTTTACCCTAACCACATGTCCATTGACAGGTAAATAGAAGGTTACTCACCTAACAACAAATTGCCACCTGATTAACTTCACAGTGAGTGGTCGAATTAACCTTTTGGTATTGACCTATCAATCAATGTTAACTTGAACTATCCATAGCCTTCACAACTGATAATCACTTCATCACTTTACCATAAGTATAACTCGAGATGTGTTATGTATTAAGGAATAATTATACAATGTAATAAACCCGCTCATCTCTCCTGGAACCAAAGTCATGCCCACCACTTTTAACCCCATTCCTTTGCAACCAAAACCACGCCCACCAATTTCAATCCCCCCTCCCCTGGAACCAAAGTCATACCCAACATCTTTAACCCCTCATGAAACCATAGTCACGCCTACCAGTTTAACCTTCCCCCCTGGAACCAAAGTCACGCCCACCAATCTCACCCCCCTCCCCTGGAACCAAAGTCATACCCAACATCTTTAAGCCCCCATGAAACTATAGTCACGCCTACCAACTTAACCCTCCCCCCCTGGAACTAAAGTCACGCCCACCAACCTGTTTGCACACACGTTCGTCGAGTAGCACGATGGACATTTCATCGTTGCTGGTGCAGGGCAACAGCGACCGTCCGATCTCAGTGGCCTTGCAGGTGTACTGCTGATGCTCACACCTCTCCTTCACCGAAAAGTCACAAGTGAAGGTGATGAGCGAGTTGAGGATGAAGCCATTCGACAACGGCTCTAGCTTAGAGGTATTTGTGTTTAGGGTTGAAAATGTTTGAATGCAGAGTTCAATGGATCTGAAGCCGTATGAACACTGACATATCTACGGATGAAGAGGGTTACCTTAGTAATTGTGTTATAGTGTATAGAAAGAGAAGGTTGGTAATGGTAGGGTAAAGTAAGGCAAATTGTCAAGACATTTGTTATCACATTGCCCTACTGAAAGATGGTAATTTTAAAATTACATATTTTTTGTAGGTGCAAGTGATCAGAATTGAGACATAGTTCAGATTAAATTATGTGCTTCATATTTATTAATTTTATATTTTCTGAAGTGTAAACAAAAAATATTTTATTGAGCCTTTCTCTGAAGTTGATGATAAGACCTTTGCAGTTTTAAAAGATAAATAGAAAAATTTAACTATTAAAGCCGAAAAAAGGAAAAAACAGTATTGCAAGAAATGAAAATTATTCTTTATATAGTACATTATTGGTGTAGTTGAACGATTGGAGCCACGTCTTGTGCCAGGCAGTGGTATTATACATTGTATCTATAGTGGCAGAGAGTTAGCTGTCCATTTATACCATTGTATATATATATAATAACTTGTAAAAACTGAGTTACTAGATTCTTGAAGATGTAAAGGGTAATTTCCACAATTTAAAAAAAAAATTATTTCATTAAAAAGAAACAAAGTACGTTTTGGAGGGTGGGTTGCCCTCCAAAACGTACTTTATTTATTTTTAATAAAAAAGAAAACTTTTTAGATTGTGGAAATTACCCTTTATACACTGTATACTAAGTGTTTTTCTAGTGAATTTATTTGTATTTCATTAAATATAAAAACCTGAAATGTAATAAAAACGATCAAGAATTTTATAAACTCACGTCTTTGTATATTTTCCTGGCCTGAGAATCATCGATGATGGACGAATTGTCGAACAGAGGAACAGACGGATCCTGAAGAAGAAAATAAATTAGATTCGAAATTTTAAAACTTCAAAAATTAAATATAAAATATATATTAGCTATTAAATATATATTAAACATTAAATATATATTAAATATACATTAAATATTAAAGATATAATTAGTATATATTAAATATTAAAGATATATTTAATATTAAATATATATTAAATACTAAATATATATTAAATATTAAATATATATTAAATATTAAACATATATTAAATATCAAATATATATTAAAAATTAAATGTATACTAAGTATTAAATAAATATTAAAAATTACTTATTAATTATATATTAAATATTAAATATATAATATTTATTAAATATATCATACAAATTACATATTTTATATATATATTAAATATCAAATATATATTAAATCTTAATAATATATTAAATATTAGATATATATTAAACATTAAATATATATTAAATGTTAAATATATATTAAATAGATATTAAATATGAAATATATATTAAATCTTGAATATATATTAAATATTAGATATATATTAAATATTAGATATATATTAAATATTAGATATATATTAAATATTAAATATATATTAAACATTAAATATATGTTAAACATTAAATATATATTAAAAATTAACTATTATGTTGAAGCAACGTAGCATATAACATGAGTTACATGACACTATCAATACATAGAGCATTGCACAAATCTGATTTATCAATCCATGGTCTACCAATAGTATTAAGTTTACTCTAATTTAAATCCATGGTCTACCAACAGTATTATGTTTACTCTAATTCAATCCATGGTCTACCAATAGTATTAAGTTTACTCTAGTTTCAATCCATGGTCTACCAACAGTATTATGTTTACTCTAATTTCAATCCATGGCATACAAAAAAATTTTAGTATTAAGTTTACTCTAATTTAAATCCATGACCTAGCAATAATATTAAGTTTACTCTAATTTCAATCCATGGTCTACCAACAGTATTAAGTTTATTCTAATTCAAGTCCATGGCCTAGCAATAGTATTAAGTTTACTCTAATTTCAATCCATGGCCTAACAATAGTATTAAGTCTACTCTCATTTCAATCCATGGCCTACCAATAGTATTAAGTCTACTCTAATTTCAATCCATGGCCTACTAGTAGTATTAAGTCTACTTTAATTTCAACCCATGGTCTACCAATATTATTAAGTTTACTCTAACCTAAATCCATGGCCTACCAATAGTATTAAGTTTACTCTAATTTAAATCCATGGCCTAACAATAGTATTAAGTCTACTCTAATTTCAATCCATGACCTATCAATAGTATTAAGTCTACTCTAATTTCAATCCATAGCCTACCAATAGTATTAAGTCTACTCTAATTTCAATCCATGGTCTACCAACAGTATTAAGTTTACTCTAATTTAAATCCATGCCTTACCAATAGTATTAAGTTAACTCTAATTTCAATCCATGCCCTACCAATAGTATTAAGTCTACTCTAATTTCAATCCATAGCCTACCAATAGTATTAAGTCTACTCTAATTTCAATCCATGCCCTACCAATAGTATTAAGTTTACTCTAATTTCAACCAATGGTCTACCAATAT
>JARUHE010333769.1:0-10763 GCA_031471125.1 Archaeomysis grebnitzkii | reverse complement strand
AAAATGTGAAAATGTGAAAATGTGAAAATGTGAAAATGTGAAAATGTGAAAATGTGAAAATGTGAAAATGTGAAAATGTGAAAATATGAAAATATGAAAATGTACAAATGTGAAAATATAACAATGTGAAAATGTGAGAGTGTGAATACTAAAATATAGATTGATTAGAGGTAAAATAAAAAAAGAATGAAGTTTGCAAACAATAATATGAATCTTAAAACTATCAAGTTTTCAATGAAGCAATTTGATAAATTAGCCTTATTTAAAACTAGTTTTTCTAAAATGAAATGATGAAATGCTTAAATATTTGGCAATTGTTTGGTATAGACTAAATGAAATAATTAATATTATATTTTAATAGGCTTTGTTTTAATTTTGCTGTACTATAAAATTTAAGATTGAAAACGATGGAAAAAACAGTCCCTCTTTAAGATCACTCGTGATTACAATTTTTTCAAAGTTTACAATTGTCTTATTGGCTTAAATCTGGATGAAGAAGAATAAAAGGACTTATTTAATTAAACAAGTAAAACGGATAACTTGAAGACAAAATAAACTTAATAAAGCGATCTTAAATGCGATTTAGTCAAGGATTATTAAATAAAATGATGAACGTGTTGTTGAAATTATATTTCATGATCTGGTGAACAATTGAAAACTTAATCTCAGTTAGCAACTCCTTTTATTAATTCAATTCGTGTAAAAACCGAGCTTATAATCATAATAATAATCATCATAACCAACAAAATAATGCTATAATAATAATAATACTAATCATAAAAATAAAACAATGTTATAATCATAATAATCATGAAAAATAATACTATAATCATAATAATAATAATCATTACCAACAAAATAATATTATAATAATAATATTACTAATCATAAAAATAAAATAATGTTATAATCATAATAATAATAATCATGAAAAGTAATGGGTGAAAGTTGCTGTACGAAAATTGCATTATTTAAGGAAAATTTAGCATTATCGTGATCCACCAAACAAAACCTAACCTGACTTTGCTCCTCAAATAGTTGTTGGTGGCCAAAAACACCTATTAGAACCAATACAACAATTAAAACCAATATAGCTGGTACACTGGTCAACCGTAAACATCAATTGAAACGCCAGTGATAAGCTTCAATTACAGTTTAACGACTTTTGTATTGTTTTGTTTTAATAATTTTCGTCATATTCACCTCATATTTCACTAATTTGCAACTATCTGCCAAGTAGTTTTGAAAATAAATTCCAATGTAAAAATGCCGGTCTTTGTAAACTTTGTCCAAGTAATGCTATAATCATAATACTAATAATTATAAGAAATACAGTTATGATCATAATACTAATAATCATAAAAAAGGTTTTAATCATAATAATAATAATCATAGAAAATAATGTTATAATCATAATAATAATAATCATAAAAAATAATGTTATAATCATAATAATAAAAATCATAAAAAATAAGGTTATAATCATAATAATAAAAATCATATAAGAAATAACCGTTATAATCATAATAATAATAATCATAAGAAATAAAGTTCTAATCATAATAATATTAATCATAAAAAAAATGTTATAATCATAATAATAATAATCATAAAAAAATGATATTATAATCATAATAATAGTAATCATAAAAAATAAAACTAACAACTAGCCATAGATGACCTACAATCTCGCGAACTATAATTCAATAAATATTTATTTTATGAAAAAAAAATATTCTTTGTAATGTTTGTTAGATGATCATGAATAAACAACTTTTGTTCAATACAAATTTTTGTAACTCTTCAAATAAAAAACTTTAAACTTTTGCTCAAATTTTTTTACTGTTAAAACATGAGGGTTTTTTGGCTATAACTCCGTAAATGTTGGTTTTTGAAAAAATAATACTTGTGATCATATTGGTTAGATGGGCATTATAAACAACTTTTCTTCAAAAAAATTTTCTGTAACTCTTCAAGTAAATTGAAAACTTTATTTGTTAGGTGAAAATTAGGCTATTTCCATAAATTCTGATTTTTGGCTATAACTCCATAAATATAATTTTTTTCCAAAAAAAATACTTAGACAATATTTGTTAAATAGTCCTAACAAACAACTTTTGTTCAATAAATTTTTTGTAACTCTTCAAATAAAAAACTTTAAAGTCCAAAAACTCTGTTTTTGACTATAACTTTTTAAAAGTGGGTTTTCCAAAAAAAAATACTTATGGCAATTATTTTTTTGTAACTCTTCAAATAAAAAACTTTAAAAATTGTGGGTTTTTTGGTTATAACTCCGTAAATGTTAATTTTTGGAAAAAAAATATTTATAACAATATTGACTGGAAAGTTAAGAAAAACAACTTTTGTTTATGGAAGTTCTCTGTAACTCTTAAAATAAAGTTGTTTAACACTAATTGATTTTCATGTGCAGACGACGAGGACGACGACGACGACAACAACGACAACGAAGACGGAAAATTAAAACTTATATAGAGCTTTTTCCTAACGGAACGCTCGATAAAAAAACAAACAAGTTATTAAGAAAAGAAAAACTTGAACTTTTTGTTGAATGTGAAATATTTTAAAAGTTATTTCTCCTCATTTTAACCTAAAATAAGATAAAAAAATGAAAATTATATAAAAGTCTTGGTTAACCATGAATTTTAATTTTCTTATAAAACTTATGTTTTAATAAGTAAATCCTTAATGACATCAGTGTATGTCATGTTCTATATTTTTAATTAAGCAAACTTTTCTGTTTTTTCAAGTCCACAACCCATCCACCACTCCAACAACAACAATAACCACCTGGTCAAACTGTCGGAGAGGTGCCCAAATTTTGTTTTTTAATAGGGATTTATTTCAAAAACTACTATGCAAACAGTTACAATATAATGAAATATGTTTATTCATAGGAAAATTATTGAAAAAAATGCAATATTATAGTAGTTATAACCTATTTTATATCGCAAATCTTAAATATACATCGGCCATAAAACATGCAAATGTTTTAGGTCGATTCAGAAGATTTATAGGTTCTATAGAAACTAGTTATGCCTGAACAGCCATGCGGCTTAAATGTCAAGTGATTTATTTAATTTTCTAATGTACAATACAACTGTAAAAATATAAATACCAAAAAAAAATTATTATTTTTAAAATTCTATTACATTGTATTTTAACATGCATATTTATTATTAAATTCTGAAAATTTGAAGCAAAAATATCAAAAAACTAAAAACTCGAACCTTTTGTTGAATGTGAAATATTTTAAAAGTTATTTCTCTTCATTTTAACTTAAAATAACAAAAAAAACTGAAATTATCTAAAAATAAATTCTATTGCATTCTATTGTATGCATATTGAATGTTTAGTGCTGAAATTTTGATGCAAAAATATTAAAAAACAAACAAGTTATTAAGAAAATAAAAACTTGAACCTTAAATGTCTGGATGACGACGACGACAACGAAAAAGTAACACCTATGTCTCTCGACTTTGTTTCACACGCTTGATAGAAATCGACCACACATTTAAGTTTTTTAGTACTTTTTATTATTTTTTAATATAGTTTTTACATTTTTTTGCGAGAGTTCCTATAGTTACTATTATTTATATATTTACACTCTGTACACACGAGAGATTCAGGTTGGGTTAGGAATTGTGAATTTCTGTAGATTCAAAGTTCAATCTTTGGCCATTCAAATTCATTGATTCTCTAATCTTTGTAATTTTTAACATGGAATGTTGCAATATTACGATTAGTGACTTCGCTAAAAAAATTGAGTGACAAAGATGCGATAAGATTTTTCTTCAATTTTGATGAATATTTCATTCATTATTTTACCCATATTTCTTATTTCTTTATTTATTATTATATTTATATTATATTTTATTATATTTCTTATTTCCTTATTAATATTTCATTTTATAAACAGTATGTTATAAACTGTAAAATTACATTTGAATTCAAATCCATACTGCTGAAAGTTTGGATCTCAAACTAGGCCATTGTAGTACAGTTTGGGGCAAGGCTTCAACAGTTTCACCAACACCAATCAGAGCGCAGTTATTGAGGCTGGTTTTCAAACTCGTATTAATAACAGGTTTCTTTGAAATTCACCTTTCCAATGGGAACATCTTTTGCACCTGCTTCTATTAAAATCCTAGCTAGATACCCTTCTTCTGGTGTTTCAAAGCCCATAGTTGCCTTATCAGTTTCAATTTCAGCTAAAAGATCACCTTCGTTCAGTACATCCCCTGAAAAAAATCAATTAATTTAAGCCAAATCTTAAGGGGCAAATTTCTGATATTGTTTGAATTGTTCAAAAATTGTGAACATAAAAGAAATTCAAACCATTATTTAAAGTGAACAAATTCAAAAAACATGAGCGACACATCTTTCTTATCCACAAAACATTGATGGCTTACCTTCTTGTTTATCCCAGGAAACAATAGTTCCCATTTCCATTGTTGGAGAGAGTGCCGGAAGTGGGACTTTGAAGTGGACGGGTAAATTAGCATCGGATGCATAACCTCGTACCAAACTGGGAATTTCGACCGTTTTCAAAGATATTCCTCTGTAGTCTACTAGAGATTTTGATCTGAAAAATTTTGAAAACTTTTTAATAAATGAAAAATGTGACATTTTTAATAAAATATGTTCATAAAAATTGGTTGTTTAGAAATAAATTTTGTTCTAATTAATGAACAAAATTGAAAAAAATTATAGTAAAGTACTTTAGATTTTCCAACATTGGGTTAAGCAAGACAAATTTTGATTCTATGAATGCCATCATACACTTATAAAACAAAAAATAGCCATTCAGTTTATACTAATTGATTTTAATCTTAATTTATTAAACAAATCAAGAAGTATCAATTTAAATGAAAATAAATATTTTGAACTGTTCTGACACATATAAAGCTATAGGAAGTCTGTATTTAAATTTATTGCATTGTTAGATGCAAGTGTCTACTGAATGCCAAACTGTGGGAGGATGTTATCAGCTTCACAGAAGTCAAACTTTTGGGGTTCTAGAGACTATTTTTATTTGTAAATACGACTGTATGAAATAACCACAAGGGTTGAGATTTCTTTCCAGCAAACCGTGTTCAAAACACAGATAGTGTTTATGTGATGAGTTGATTGGTTAATATATTGTTGCACTGGACAACTAGTCACTTTAGAATGGTTGGTTAAGGATTAAAGAGGAAATAAACAATAGTTGGATGCATGTTTAATACACAAGCATGGCAGGTGTTACCCAATGTAATATAACACTGAATAAACAAGGAGCTATGATAGCTAATAGTGTGAGAGTTGATACATCATGTGTATGCTTGAGCATGGGTCTGCTATGAGATTTGACATAGCGAGTATGTCCGAGAATATGTCTGATGTATGTTGCTGAAAAAACAATTCTGAACAACTAAGCAATGGAAAATGGACAATTTGCACTGCTTTTCTATGTTGCTCGTCTCGACATTCGATGATGTGTGAAAATGAAAACTTTGCATTTCTTATTTATTTAGAATGGAAAAGACAGCTCTTAATTTTTAGTAAAAATAAATTTACATTAATATTGTTTCTCATGGCAGTTTCACAGCTTTACAAGCCTTCAATATTCTGATGTCAATTTATTTGATGAATCCATTCCACTGAGAGTAGTAGATTTGGTTAGGCTTTCATAGTTTCTAATTTCTATTGTGCCTTTTATCCATGTGCAATTATTTCAAATAAACAAATATTGGAGGCTTTTATATAGAGCATCTAATTGAACTTTACTGATCTCTGCCCAGCTTCAGATATAAACCTTAATATTACTACCCACATCAAGTGATGTGTACCCTAAGGATATGCAGCCGACATATGGCATGTCCTCCAAGCCAGGGTTAGCTTAACATATGAGATTTTAAGGGAATACAGCCACATTAAAATCCCAATGAAATAACCTTTGAGTGGACTCAGACTGATACCGATGAGATTTTCTTATGCAGCATTAATATCCAAGCAGCATTTGTATACACTCACCAGAAATATGTTCAATAACAGGTAAAAATTAAGTTTTAAGATTATGAAATTTCTAATAATAAATTCAGTATTATTTCATTATTACACCCATGTATAATTCAAATGTTATTTTGGGTTTTCCACATAACTTTGATATTATAAGAAACATTTATTCTTCACCATTTACGGCACAAATGAACAGATTAGGAGTTATTCAACATTATTTTTTAATGACACAATGATAAAGGTTAGGTTGAGTTGAGTTAGGTTATGGTGCGGCAAGTCAAGTTGTTTTTTTTCAGGCTTGAAACCGATGAGGAAAATCGCTGGATGAATACCAAGCTAGTCAATAAGCAAGACCAACTGGTAGACATTGTGGGAGTTACACCCACTAAAAAAAACATGAGTTCTGGAACAGACAAAAGTTTCACTCTGGAAGAGCCAAGGACTATGCACCCGAAGATGGGCCCAAAGCCAAACAAATGCTGCTAGGAAATGACTAGAAATTACTTTATAAATTAACTTTTAAATTAAAATCAAGATAAGGAAACAAGCCAAATTTGATGATCATTAGCTGGAGCACAAACTGCTACACAAATCAGCCTGCCCACTTGACAAGAATGATAGTTAAAAATACCAATGTTATTAAAATTAAAATATTCTCTCTATTCTCTTTAAAAATATCAATCTTATTAAAAGTAAAATATTCCCTTCATTATTCAATTGTGAACCAAATTATTTATTTAATATTTAGTAAGTTCAGAAAATCTTGAACAAAATTATAGCCTATATAAAATTTGGATATAATAGGGCATCAACCAGAGGTAACAAAAACCTAGATTACAGATTAATTGAAGTTATAAAAAAAAGTGAAATAAAAAAAACTAACATTTGTCTTCACTTTATATAATAAAAAAAGTGAAATATTTTTAAGTTCATTAAAACCCTCATTTTTAGGGGAAACAATCTATAGAAACTTGTTTATTTAGAAACAAAGTTTTTATTTAAGAAAAAATTCTACCTTCACCTCTTATAAAAACAGAAATTTTTGTTAAGTTAATTTGAACAATAAAACATTTTTTTTTAAAAGAAAATATAATATATAGAATTTTTTTATTTAAACAAAGTTATTATTCAGCTCATTATCTATAAAGTATGTTCGATAAAAAAACTGTGAAATCAAAAATGAAAAACTTTAACATTTACCTTCACCTAAATTGTGAACGCGAGAAGCCGACGACGGACTGACCCACGCATGTCGATTGTAATAGGGTATCCGTATGATGGATACGCTAATAAGACAAAGGAAGAAAAAGACTTGCGTTACTATTCACCCAATGCGTCAAAATCCCTTTTAAATATTTTGTATGTTCAGAAAAATTGTGAAGAAAGTTATGTATATAAGGCACATTATTATTCACCCAGAAAAAATGTGAATAAAAAAAATAATACATGTAAGGCAAGGAAACGAGATGATGCACATTACTATTCACCCAATGCATCAGAATCTTCTTCAAAGATTTATAGGTTCAGAAAAATCGTTAACAAATCTTAACAACGGTTACCGAAGTGTACGGCAATGGCGTACTTTCGAATGCACAACTCGGCAGCGTATAATGGAATGCAACTGTTGTAAAAAAGTTTCTGAAATAATTTTGTTTTGAAAGTACAAGAAAAGCTCCATAAATTCACCTAACCTTACCTAACCCAACTCTTTTGTATATACAGAGTGTAAATACTCATTATACAAATAAGAGGACCATTCAAAAAATAATAGCCATTGTACAATTTCGATTTGTAATATATAACATGTTATAATTAATGGCATTTATCCAGCTTCACCTCTTGTTTTATATTTTGGCAACATCTAAGGAAAAGGGTAAGATATGTAAGGTATTTTTGGCCAAAAATACACCATTTGAGGAGCAAAGTCAGGTTAGGTGAGGGTCTGTAATGTTCCTTTTTTAATCAAATCAATGTGATGTACTTTTCAAATTATATAGGGTAATTTTTAGTTGCCATTTCTTTAAACATAAAACAAGAGGTGAAACTGGATAAATGCCTAATTAATTTAATATTGCATTTATTTCAATAATTGGTAAAACTTAACAAGACCAGCCCAATTGTATGACAATGGCATATTTTGGAAATAATTGTTCGCCAGCGTGTAATGGAACTGGGAGGCGTACCAACCGTCACGTCGGATGACGTCACATTTTCTAACAAGCCTTAGGCAGTTCTTTTGCTTCTCCATAAACCAGTATTTAAATAAAATTTAGCATTATCGAGACCCACCAAACAAAACTTAACCTGACTTTGCTACTCAAATGTTTTTCACTGGCCAAAAACATACAAATAAGAGGACCATAAAAAAAGAATGGTGGACGTACGATTTTGATTTGCCATATACAACATGCTATAGTTACTTTAATATTGAATCTATTTCAATAATTTGTAGCTTAATGGACATATTTCATCATATTAAAGTTTTAATAAAAGCTATTTTTGCTAAAAACTATATAGAAAAATTTGCAAAATTAGGCCTGTTTTGTTAAGATTCATTTTCACTTCCTTGCACTCAAGTCACTGGAATTAGCCAAACATCTGGTTTTCAATTTCATTAAAACATGTTAAAACAGTTTGGAAAAGTTGCTAAAACCACTTAATTAGGTAAAAAAAAATCACCAAAGTTCTCGAAAACTTGAACTCTGTTTAGGGACTTTAATCTTCATTTAATCATCATGGAAAAAATATTTTGCACAGAAATTAGGAGCACGCCATGCTCACGCAATATTTCAATTGTTTTTTTGGTGAAAATTTAACACAACCGGTAGGTCGCGTCGCATGCTGTACAAAAACTGCAGCATTTAAGGAAAGTTTAGCATTATTGTGACCCACCAAACAAAACCTAACCTGACTTTGCTCCTCAAATGGTTTTCGGCGGCGTGTGCAGTTTTCTAACTCTAGACCGGACATGTTTTCATCTCCACATATGTAAGGGAACTGCGTACCTTTGTGGAGTGATACAGACGGTACTTCAAGATTTGGCGGGAGATTTCAAATGTGGTTTCAGGTATCCGAAATAAGCATTTCTATTTTTCTGTTGTTACAAGTGAACCACAGATTTCCACCACAAGTGTATTGAAAAAAATTTTAAGGATAAAAATTGAACATTTTGATAAAAAAATTATTTCATTAGGTGCATTTTCTGTTGTGCCTTATAAATACCAAAGCATATAAAGTGAAGAGAAAGTTTTATAAAAAACAAAAAAAATAAAATCATAACAGCAACTTATGTCAATTTTCCAATGCAGAGGTAAGAACTCCGTAGGGTAAGAAATTAACGGCAATCCGTGTATTCAAGCAAATTTGAACATTATTGTGACCCACCTGACTTTAATCCTCAAATGGTTTTTGGTGGCCAAAAACACCTATAAATATAAACATATGTACTATTGGTTTTAACTTTGCAAAATCTAACAACTTTTTTTTGTTTACTATCAACATAAGTCTGGCTCAATGTGCCAAATGTATTTTTTTGAATTCAAGGAGTCCAAGAAATTTAAATAACTCGAGTCCTTTAGCATAGCAAGCAAATGAAAGAAATTTAATTATTTAATGTTAAATAAGTTGGCATTCTTGTCACAGAATGGGATTGAAGTGTTATTTCATTCACAGTTTATATAAATGAGAAAATCCATTCTCAGGTGCAATAGACCATGCTAACAAATAATAAAAAAGCAAATAAAGTGAAGAGAAAGTTTTATAAAAAAAACAGTAAAAAATGAAATAGAGACGTACATGCGCCTCTTACGAAACACATACAGCAACTGATGTCCATCTTTCAATGCAGAAGTAAGAACTCTGTAAGGTAAAAAATTACCGCCAATCTGTGTATATTAGCAAATTTTAACATTATTGTGACCAACCAAACAAAACCTAACCTGACTTTGGTCCTCAAATGGTTTTCGGTGGCCAAAAACACCTATAAATATAAACATATGTACTATTGGATAAATTTGATTTTAACTTTACACTTTGCGAAATCTAGCCACTTTTAAAAACGTGGGGTATTTTTTTCTTTACCAGCAACATAGGTCTGGCTCATTACATGTTCGTATGGCAAATGTAATGAAAACACATCCCGTCCTGTGACAAGACTGCCAATAAGTCTTCAATACATTGTTAATTGTTTAATAAACTAATTAGACAGTAGATTTTCATGAAATATTATTTATAAGTAAATATTTAACTAAACTGAAGAAAAATAAGCTATCCTTAATATATTTTCAGAACATTGAATTCTTTTGCATTCTATTTTGAAAAATTAATTGAATGAATTTCTGAAATGATCGATCTTATTTGGCACATTGGTCTGGCTCATTACATGTTCATATGGCAAATGTTGTGAAAACACATCCCATCCAGCAGAACATCACATGGGGACAATTTTTTTCATTCTCTGAAAATTCACCTTACACAATGTTCTCATGGCAGATTTTCATCTGACCATTTCTCTTTAAAAATGGATAAATTTAATTGAATAATTTAATTATATACTTTTTTTTCAAAATGAAGGCCATTGTCAGTGTAAATTATTCATAGTTTTGCATGGAAGTGTACTAGAGCTGATTTAAATGACTTTTATTAAAAATAATGGTAAATATTACCAAGACAGACCCCATTGTACGACAACGGTTTGGTTTGTTTGTGACTTCACGCCCGGGTGACGTCATTTCAAATAAGACTTA
>JARUHE010333758.1:0-10764 GCA_031471125.1 Archaeomysis grebnitzkii | reverse complement strand
ATTGAAAAGTTATTTATAAAACTAATTCTTAAATCTAAGTGTGGGTACATTTTGTTTGTAAGTTCTTGGATACTGCTCTTAATTTTGTCTGCAAGATATCCATAGTATGGAAACTTAATATAAATCATTTTCTTGTTAACTGTATCATGTTTAATGCTATTATTAAAAGTTTTGTTCAAAAAAATGTTTACGTTTCTATTGATAATAAAAGATGGGAAACCATTGTTAACAAAAAATGTTATTTTCCATTTCAAAAGTGAATTTAATATTTATATGCTGTGTATTAAGATATTCTAGAAGCTTTGAAGCATGACTTGATTGATTGAACATCACAAACGTATCATCAACATATCTTTTGTAATAAATCGGCTTAAATTCGGTTCAGCCAAATCTCCTCAAAGTGACATTAACTATAAGCAAGTTTTTTTACCAGATTCATCTCAACAGAAAGACATATGTAACCGTGTATTAAATAAAACAAAAAATAAAACAAGGCATATAAAACAGAAGAACTGTTTAATCTTTTTTACAAATGAATATCATGTTTAATGGCAGCCATTTTTAAAAGTACTTGAGGTTCTAGATTGATCCTATTTCTATATTTTCATCTTATGTAAACTAGATGTGACAACGTTGCTTGCCGAAACATGTATCTGGAAATGGCGTTAGATATTTCAGGAATTTGGTTGCTAGTTCTAAGTTTTTATTTTTCAAAAGTAGCCAAATGTACAAAAATTGTTAATCTCACATTTCCTAGGGATGGGGTTTGTACAGTTCAATTAAAAATAATTATTTAGGTAGGTTAAGGAGCGAGATCGAGTCAACTCACAGCTTAAGATGAGTAATGGGGAAACTTCATTTCACATTTTTTTTGTTATTGCTTAAATGATTAAAAAATGTTTTTTTTTAATTTTCTTTCTTTATTAAAGGTCTCTTTTCACGACATTTACACCAAAGATTTTCTTCATCCACCACCCGAAGCTCATTTGGAGGTGGATCCTCACTCATCTTTCAGTTACGAAAATGGTCGTCTGCACAATCCCAAGTAAGTGGAAGAGGTCATCTAATAATAGTAATAAATATAACAATAATATAATAAAAACTATAATAATAATAATATATTATTAATAATAATATATTATTAATAATAATAAAAATAATAATATAATAATAATAATAATAATAATAATAATAATAATAGTAATAATAATAATAGTAATAATAATAATAGTAATAATAATAATAGTAATAATAATATAATAAAAACTATAATAATAATAATATAATATTAATAATAATAAACATAATAAAATAATAATAATAATAATAATATAATATTAATAATAATAAACATAATAATATAATATAATATGTATTATATATATATATATATATATATATACAGTATATATATATTATATATACAGTATATATATATTATATATAATATATAATTTTGAAAATTGGGCTTTAATTGCATTGGTTAAAGATCAAACTTGTTTGCACCTTAGCAATGGTTTAACATTTTCAAAAAAAACATAAGAATTAAGTTTCTTAAAAACAAGTTTCGGCAAAAGAGAATATTTTGAAAGTGATGTTTAGCAATGTGTAATTGCTCTCTAGTGTCTAAATAAAATTGGAGGGCTAACATTTAATTAATCACTTGGGGTAATGTTAGACAAGTAGAAAGAAGAACTAAAATATTGGCTCGTGCTCATACATTAAAAAAAATGGTCCCGATAAAACCAACAAAAGTGCCGTAAAAGTAATGACAAATTACATAAATTTCTATAAAATTACATAAGTTACCATAAAAAAAAGTTGTCATAAAATTATTTAACTTGTCATAAAGTTACTTAAGTTGCCATAAAATTGTATAAAACAAAGTTTACACTCTACAGTAATGAGACTATATTAGTGAAATCTGGAGTATAGATGTAGTAACGAATGTGCTGATCAAACATTGGTAGGGTAAGTTGCAGAAATGCGTTCACCTATGATTCAAAACTCATGTATATTATAATACATTAAGTTTTGTTTGCTTACATTATCTTTAGTTTATCAAAAATCGTGCGCAGTTTTTAACTGTTTACAAACTTTAACAAATTTTGAAGGAAGCTATTGTATTTTTTTGATAGGTGGACGCATTTCGGAAGCTTACCCTATATGGTTTTCAGTTTGGTGAGCTAAGAGAATAAGTATATAGTAAAATGAATTAGAATTCGTGCAGCATATGAGTCGTGGCGATGCAAAAATAGCTGACCTTGAACACCAGCGAGCATTCTTTAAGAGGATGGAACTGAGCCAACGTAAATATTTATACAAATTCTTCAAAAAAAAAACATGACTGGACTGAAAACATTTGGAAAATATGAAAGGTTGTTTTATATTGATAGGTAAATAAATAAAAGTTGTCGATGGTTAATAGTTTACAATTTTCATTTTAATTAAAAACTTTTATGAAAATTTAAGAGCCGACCTTTCATTTTGGTTGACCAAAAGCTCAAAAACTCCGGAAAAAGTTGTTATTTCAAAAATTATATTTTTTCGATAAATGTCTTTTTAGTAAAGGATGTTGAAAATTAATATTTTAAGTAAACATTACTTTAAAATAAAAAACAAATATGTTCTACGCCAAATTTTAATTTTAGTCAACCGGGCCCTATAAGAAACTTATTTCTAAGAACATATATTAATTATTTCAAAAACGGAACTTTTTAACGTGATTTCTCGATCAAAGTTGCTGAAAATTAATAGTTCTTCATTGTATTCTAAATTGACATTCATGACAAAATAAAAAAGTTGATGTTTTTTTTCCAAAATTTATGAAAAAAACACATACAATAGCTACTATTTAACAAACCTTAAACCTTAGAAATAAAAACCTTAAATCGGAAGTAATTAAAATTGAAAGTCATACATCTTATTTTAAACAAACATTGTTCTAAAATTAATAAAAAAAATTTGGTCCGGACGACGACAATGACAACAGCAACAATAACGACAAAAATCCAAACTATACATAGAGCTTTCACTGTACTTCGGTCACACGCTCGATGAAAACGATAACAAAAATTGAACAGAGTAAAACTTAAATTTTAAATTTTCACACTAGGCCCATGTAAAACATTTATATCATTAAATTTCAATTTTTAAATTTTCACACTAGTCCTATGTAAAACATTTATATCATTAAATTTCAATTTTTAAATTTTCACACTAGGCCTATGTAAAACATTTATATCATTAAATTTCAATTTTTCAATTTTCAAACTAGGCCTATGTACAACATCTATAACATTAAACTTCAATTATAAAATTTTAACACTAGGTCTATGTACAACATCTATATCATTAAATTTAAATTTTTCAATTTTCACACTAGCCCTATGTAAAACATTTATATCATTAAATTTCAATTTTTAAATTTTCACACTAGGCCTATGTACAGGCTGGTCTTTTCTTTTCAAACATGTCTTGCAAGAATCATACAAGTTCATGTACGATTCTTGCAAACACTTGCACGAATTCTGCAAAAGATATTTGCAGGGTATATAAAACGCGGCTAAATTGTTGCAAAGAAAAGCTAAAAATCTTGACTTTAAAAACTGTGACACAAAAAAATGACAAAAATCGCTTAAATTTTCTAACGTCATTTTTATGTGTCCAGAATGACGTCACAAACGTCAGCTGAGAACGATCCTCAGCCGTCGTGCCTGGACACGTTCGAGACTCACTTCATGAAAGTTTTGAACAAAGTCTATCAAACCATCGACAAGAATGAAATTCGATTGGCCGAACAGGACCGACGAGACACCATCAAGCTGGAGTGGCAACAAGTGGCCTTGATCATTGACAGGTGAGACAAAGTTTTTATGATCAATGACAGGTGAGACAAAGTTTTTATGATCAATGACAGGTGAGACAAAGTTTTTATGATCAATGACAGGTGAGACAAGGTTTTTATGATCAATGACAGGTAAGACAAAATTTTTATGATCAATGACAGGTGAGACAAAGTTTTTATGATCATTTACAGGTAAGACAAAATTTTTATGATCAATGACAGGTGAGACAAAGTTTTTATGATCATTGACAGGTGAGACAAAGTTTTTATGATCATTGACAGGTGAGCCAAAGTTTTTATGATCATTGACAGGTGAGACAAAGTTTTTATGATCATTGATAGGTGAGCCAAAGTTTTTATGATCATTGACAGGCGAGACAAAGTTTTTATGATCATTGACAGGTGAGACAAAGTTTTTGTTGATCATTGACAGGTGAGACAAGGTTTTTCTTGATCATTGACAGGTGAGACAAGGTTTTTCTTGATCATTGACAGGTGAGACAAAGTTTTTATGATCATTGACAGGTGAGACAAAGTTTTTATGATCAATGACAGGTGAGACAAGATTTTTCTTGATCATTGGCAAGTGAGCCAAGATTTTATCATTGGCAGGTGAGCCAAGGTTTTATCATTGGCAGGTGAGCCAAGGTTTTTCTTGATCATTGGCAGGTGAGCCAAGGTTTTATCATTGGCAGGTGAGCCAAGGTTTCTAACAATGAGGGGGCTGAAATGCTTTCAAATCTTCACAGTTGTTTTTCTAATGAAAAAATTAAATCTCATGAAATATAGTCCATTTTTTGGTAGGGAGGGACGTTTTTTCTGTTTTGGATCATTTTTTGAATATTTTTGAGCAAAAAAGCTTCTTAAGCTGTTTTTCAATTTTCCAATCTCATTCTTACATATGTAACAAAAAGTCTGTCGTAGTTTTTTTTGTTTTATTTTTTGATGGACACAATTAAAAAAATAAAAGAAATTGTCAATTCAATTAAATAACTTTTCAACCACGATAGATAGCCGAGATTACGCACAGTAAAATTTTATGAAATAATTGCCATTAATATGCTTTTTAGGTTTTAAAAATTGGTCCATAAAAAATGTTTGTCACTTTTATCAAAAAACATAGTTTTCCGAAAATTGCATTCACGGTTGTATGTGCAACACATTTACTCCCCTACACAAAAACTTCAATTTCGTACCATTTTTGACTATGAAGTATCCTTAATTTTTTTCATGAAATCATTTTCGTCTCCATAAGCATAGTGGATAAATAATTTAAATAAACAAAATGACATCAGTGAATTAATAATAATAAATAATAAATAATAAATAATAAATAAATAATAAATAATAAATAAATAATAAATAATAAATAAATAATAAATAAAGGCAGATTGAGACATTGGGAATTAGCTTTGGAAAATGATGTCACCATAGAAGGGTCCATATCACTTTGTCGAAATTCATTCCACCGAAATATCACTTTGTTAAAAAAAATTCTGATTGTAATTTCGACAAAATTATATTTCGACAAATTGATATTTCGGTAAAATGATAATGCCCCCGATAGAATACATTCCGGGTGTAGAGAATGGCATTGTTGATTCATTAACTAAATGTATTTAATTTCCTTTAAATGAGTTCATGTTTTTTCTTAATAAATAAAATGTAATTGTTTGTCGCTTTTCCGAGTTATAGACTTGTTCTAAGCTAACTACGGAAGTGTAGAGCTATCAGAGTAAATGTCAACGGCCTTGGCCACGTTGAAACACCGCTTCCCGTATGATCAGCGAAGTTAAGCAACGTTGGGTCTGGTTAGTACTTGGATGGGTGACCGTCTGGGAGCACCAGATGCTGTTGGCAACAACGCTCTTTGCCATTGTAGCTAATGTGCTGTATAATATTCTATAATAAAAAAATTAAAAAAAAATTAAAACAAATATATATATATATATAAAATCACTTTAGACACTATTAATGTATACTTCATTTCAAATCCATTGATGCATAAATCAAAAACAAAATATGAAAAAAAAACATTTATCAAAAAATATTTATATTTCCAAATCAAAAATGGTGTTACAAAGTGAGAAAACATCATTTAATTTATGTATACTTAATTTCAATCCATTGATGCATAAGCCAAACCAAAATAAGAATTTTTTTTAAATAATTTCTAAGTTAATGATAAAAAGATGTAGATAAAAAGTGATAAAATCAAATTGAAATACCTAGTAATGTATTAAAACCAATAGTCAATGTTATATACAGTATAGATGATATATAAGCATTCAAATCATTGTCTAACGCCGACGACAACAGCGAAATAGCTAAGCTTATGTAGAGCTTTGCTATGCACGCTCGAAAAGAACTGTTGATCTTTAGTAAAATTATAATAATAACAACAACATGAATTAGTAACATCAATGATAGAAATAATTATAAACAACAACAACAACAATAGAGTAAAAATTATAACACCATTATTATAAAACTGTTGATCGTTAATAAAATTATAATAATAACAATAACATAAATTAGTAACATCAATAATAGAAAGAAATATAAACAACAACAACAACAACAACAAACACATATTTAAAACAATAACACCATTGTTATAAAACTGTTGATCGTTAACAAAAGTTTTTGTTCTATATAATACTAATGATGAAGTAAATTTATACACATTCAACCATTCGGCAAAAATTGTTCGGAAAATCCAAATAATTATACAAACATACAAACATTTATACAAACATACCAACAATTATATAAACATACAAACAGTTATACAAACATACAAACATACAACAATTATACAAATATACAAACAGTTAAACAATCATACAAAAATTATAGAAACATACAAACAATTATACAAGCATACAAACAATTATACACACATAAAAACAGTTATACAAACATACAAACAATTATACAAACATACAAACAATTATACAAATATATAAACGGTTATACAAACATACAAACAATTATACAAATATATAAACAGTTATACAAACATACAAACATATATACACACATACAAACATACAAACAATTATACAAACATACAAACAATTATACAAAGATAAACACAATTATACAAACATACAAACATACATATAAACATACAAACAGTAATACAAACATACAAACAATTATACAAATATATAAACAGTTATATAAACATACAAACATATATACACACATACAAACATACAAACAATTATACAAATATATAAACAGTTATACAAACATACAAACATACAAACAATTATACAAACATACAAACAATTATACAAATATATAAACAGTTATACAAACATAAAAACAATTATACAAACATACAAAAAACTTTAAAAACATACAAACAATTATACAAACATACAAACAATTATACAAACATACAAACCAGTATACAAACATACAAACAATTATACAAACATACAAACATACATATAAACATACAAACAATAATACAAACATACAAACAATTATACAAATAAACAAACAGTTATACAAACATACACACATATATACACACATGCAAACATACAAACAATTATACAACCATAAAGCATTTTTTTTGCTTGAGCCGTAATTACGAAGGACAAAACAACTCTTAAAAAGGAAGGAAATCACAAATATTTCGACTAATGTCAAAATTTTCTTTGTTGGAGCTAAACAACTGCGCGCCCGCGCAAAACGTCGACTCACAGCATTTGTAAGGAGAGTCGAATGTGTTTCAATAACACTGGTTCCGATGGAACTGTTTGTGTTTGTTTGTTTGTTTGTTTGTTTCTTGATGCGTATTATGTATGTTTATTGTTGATTTATGGGCTTGTTTTGTCTGTTGGCTTGGATTTATGTTGGTTTGCTTGCTTTCGTTTGTTTGTATGTGTTTACATAAGTTTGTTTGTCGGTTTGTATAGTTGTTTGTTTGTATGTTGTTTTATTGTTTTTGTTTGTATATTGTGTTTGTTTTCTTATTTGTTTGTTTGATTGTTTGCTTATTTGTGCATGTGTATTTTTGTTTGTGTGTTTGGTTGGTTGTTTGTGCGTTTGGTTGTTTGTTTGTCTTTGTTTGTTTGTTGGTTTGTGTGTTTATTTGTTAGTTTATTGTTGTGTTGGTTTGTTGCCTTATTGTTGCTTTTTTGTTTGTTTGTTTGTGTGTGTTTGTTTGTTGTTTTGTACGTTGGCTTATTTATCTTTTATTTTTGTTAGTGAGTTAGTTTCTCTGTGTGCTTGTGTATTTGTTTGTTGGTTGGTTTGTGTGTTTCTTGTTAGTTTGTTAGTTTGTTGACTTATGTTTGCTTGTTTGTTTGTTAGTTTACGTGCGTGTGTGTGTGTTTGTTTGTTTGTTGTGTTATGCTTATGTTACACAAATGGTAATCGTGCTCAATGCAACGATGTTTATCCCTAAGGAAAAAACTTTTCAATGAAAATATAAGTTTTCATTCGCCAATACAAACAACAGCAAAACTTCGAAAATTGATACAGCAAATAATTTCTTTAACGCTTTGCGATTTACAAAATTATATTTGTTAGCTCTCCATAGTTTCCAATAAGCAATCCTGGAAGTATCAACATTTTGAAGCCATTTTAAGTCAGTGTACCCA
Organism: Archaeomysis grebnitzkii; assembly: GCA_031471125.1. Classification (NCBI taxonomy): domain Eukaryota; kingdom Metazoa; phylum Arthropoda; class Malacostraca; order Mysida; family Mysidae; genus Archaeomysis; species Archaeomysis grebnitzkii. Next base: position 2,295 of record JARUHE010333758.1, on the reverse strand, counting down.
TTACACAATTTTTTCTTCTTTCTACCTTAACTTAAATCATCAATACAAATATTTCAGTTTTATATTTAACAATATTATTTACTGCTGAAAAAAAACATACAATGTTTTAGTTTTCTAAACTACACATTTAAATAAAGATTCACATAAAAAAGAAAGTGAGATAGGCAAACTTTAGTAAATAACTTTAAAAAATAAACAAAGCTAAACAATCTTATGGCAAGATAAAACTAGTTATGCCCAAACAGCCATGCGGTTTAAATCGCAAGCGATTATTTATTTCCTAATGTACAATACAATTGTAAAATTTAAAAAAGTATATAAAATATAAATAGCAATAACAAAAAAAAATATTTTTCTAAATTCTATTACATTTTATTTATACATGTAGGCTATATTTATTGTTAAGTTCTGAAAATTTCAAGAAAAAATATTAAAAAAATAAAAACTTGAACTTTTTTGTATGTGAAATATTTTACAGGTATTTAAACCTGGAAATTTGAACAAATCTTATATCAACTTTAAACTGTAGTCTGAAAAATTTACAAATGATTGTAATCAGTACTTGGTACAAAATACAAAATAAAAAACTTGGTACAAAACAAAAGTAAAAAAAAACTTGATACAAAATAAAAATCTATAAAGCCATTCATTTGGTATCATTATTTCCTTTAAGAAAACAGCGCAAGAAGATAAAAATTATTGGCTGATCTTCCCCAATACAAATGGAATTGTTCAGCCCACTGATGACTAAAACAACATTGAATATTTTTGTTCCATTAACACTTGTCATTTATTCAGATTGGACTCCTCCATTAATATAAGTTGAACCTTTTAGTTTGGTTTGCAATGGCAACTTCAGTTGGATTTATAATGGCAGCTTCAATTGGATTTGCAATGGAAAGTTCAGTCTTACCTATGGTAACTTCAGTTGCTTATAATGTTCTATTCGTGCTCTCAAAGTAATAAGCCAGACCAAACTTATTATGAGGATTAATATACAGGTTTTGTTAAGGAAAATGCCTAAGACTATAAATACTATTTTATAGACAATACGAGCCTTAAAAACAATAAAAATTATAACTTTAATTATGTTTTAAATAAAATGTTCATTCACAGCAATCAAAAATATTTTAGCCTGAAAAAGCCATTCAGGTAAAAGAGTTCGAAAGGCAAAGTAACATTGAAAAAACAGCATAAGTGTAACTGTAACCAAATAATTTGTATTTCAAGACGAGGAAACTATAATAAACTAAAAAGGCAACCTTTTATTTAATAGCTATTGGTTCTTGTATTCTTTAATTTGAGGCAACTCTGAAAGTATTAGTTTTACAGGTAATGTGTGTTAGAAAGACAAAGTAAGAAATAGACATAACTAGAAGAATTAAATTAAGGATACAATTTTCTTATAATTTGTAGGTACTATAAAATTAAGTGAGAATTTAAAATAAATGTAAAATAGTATTAACGGAAATTGTCTCATGACGAGTGATTAAGTTTTCAAATTATTTCTGTAATTAAAACGAGGAATGGCTGCCTCGCTACTCGTTTAGAATATTAAGCCGAGGATTTACTTTTTGCTTTGGATTTATTCTTCTTTATTAATTCCTAAACGTTTTTTTTTGTTTTTGAAAATTGTAGACTACTGTTACTGAACTTTCCCCAAACACGAACACGTCTCCTCGATCTTTTTGTTGAATGGAAGCTTCCATGGTACTATTATGATAACAGTCGTACGTTTACGTTTAATTTTTCTTAAAATAAACAATCATAAACATATTTTGGAAAAGGTGTCCAATGCCACCGAAATTAATTTAATAAAGAAACATCCTACCTCGTGCAAATGATTAATAGTTAATAGGCTAGGCATGAAAATGTTTTTATTAATAACTTCTTTCACAGGATTAGCTAAACATAGAAGAAAGTCATTTTCTGATTTATAATAATGTTGTTTTTTAAGTTTTTGCACGGCCACAACTTTAATTCGCTTACTTGGAGACACTTAAATAACTTTTATGTCTAGGAAAGTCAAAAATGGAATAATTAAAATGACTAACCTTTGTTAACAGGACACACTATTTGTTGATACAATCAACTTGTGATTCAATCAAAATCGTATCACATTGGTACAATGTTATTTCATACCAAAATTATTATTTCAATCAAAATGTATTGTTTCACAAGTATTGGTGCAACCACTTATATTATGTTTTTTTGTTTTTTTTTAACTTTTTAAATAATTTTTTAATTTTTGACTTTTCAGTTGTTTTTTAATTTTATTTTTTATATTGTCTCTTT
>JARUHE010333747.1:0-10765 GCA_031471125.1 Archaeomysis grebnitzkii | reverse complement strand
AAGGATTTGGGGATCTTTGGACATCAATTTTATATTTGTGATAAAAAAATTGTATTTACTCAACTTAACTATTTTCAACATTAACGCCAATGTATTTCAGTCCTTATGGTCGCCATTAATCATCGATGAAAAGGTCATTTTAAACATATTCCACATTTTATTCGAATATATTTCTTCTTAATTCTTTTTATTTCTTATGAAGTCTCATTTTGTTAATAACAAATGTATTAGTGTGTAGTGATAGTACTAATGGTAGATAACAACGATACCAATATTTAAAATAGTAACAGCTGTAATAGTACTAATAGCAGATAACAACTATACTAATAGTAAATAACAACGATACTAATATTTAAAATAGTAACAGCTGTAATAGTACTAATAGTAGATAACAACGATACTAATATTCAAAATAGTAATAGCTGTAATAGTAATAATAGTAGAAAACCACGATACTAATATTTAAAATAGTAATAGCTGTAATAGTACTAATAGTAGGTAGCAGCAACACTAATAGTCATAGTAGTAATAGTTTTAATAGTAATAATAGTAAAAAACATCATAACTAATAGTCAAAGTAGTAATAGCTGTAATAAAACTAACATTAGATAGTAACGGTATTAATAATCAAAGTAGTACTAGTTTAGTAGTACTAATAGAAGATAGTAACTAAACTAATAGTCAAGGCAGTAATAGTTGTATTAGTACTAATAGTAGATATCAACGGTGCTAATATTCAAAGGAGTAATAGCTTTAATAGTACTAATAGTAGGTGGCAGCGATACTAATAGTCAAAGTAGTATAGTTGTAATAGTACTAATAGTAAACAGCATCAATACAATAGTTAAAGTAGTAATAGCTGTAATAGGACAAACATTAGATAGTAACGATATTAATAATCAAAGTATAAACAGTTTAATAGTACTAATAGTAGATAGTAACTATACTTATAGTCAAAGCAGTAATACTTGTGTTAGTACTAACAGTAAAGAGCATCAATACTAATAGTCAAAATAGTAATAACTGTAATAGAACAAACATTAGAGAGTAACGATATTAATAATCAAAGTATAAACAGTTTAATAGTACTAATAGTAGATAATAACTATAATAATAGTCAAAAGCAGTAATAATTGTGTTAGTAATAACAGTGAAGAGCATCAATACTAATAGTCAAGGCAGTAATAGCTGTAATAGCAAACAGCTATAAAAAATAATTGAAAGATAGTGAAAGTTATAACCGAACTGATATGTTCAATAATAATGAGAAAAAGTTCACAATCGTATGTAATAAAAAATTGAATTATTAGAATTTGACATAAAGCTTTCATATTAGAATTCAAACAGAATATTTTTTTATTTTAAAGATTATTTTATATGTTTTATTACAATAAAATGACCTTTATGGTTTCATTTATTTCCTATACTTTCATTTGAAATTACCATTAAATTCAATGAAAAGAAAACCATCTCATGTAGAAACACTGCTCGATTTTTTTTCATCTATTTATTTTAGAATTTTCAAAAATAAACTCCATTCCATTTTATAATTTTCTACAATACTGTTTACATATATCGAATGATTTTACATTTTCCAAATATAGTAATCAATTTTATTGGAAAACATTTTATTAGAAGACTTCATTAGATAAATTAATCTAGGCAGAATAATTCTGTAGAGTGAGAAAAACAGAAAGGATAAACTTTTTATTTGTTTATATAAGATGATAAATTTTTTAATACCAAAGTTTTTTTCACAAACAACAATCTTCAACTACGCAAACTATTTTATGAATTATATTTTTTTTTAAATTGAGTGTGCACAAGAGACAACAATAACAATAAAAGAAGTAAAACAATTATTTTTGGTTAGCACAGAAGAAGATACTCTAACATTCCAACATTTGATTAACAAAATAACTCAATGACTCAAGTGAAACGGTTAAAATTCGCTATCTGTATTACCATTATTCAGTATACCATATAAATGTCTAATGAATGAAAATATTCAAAAGTATTTAACATAAGCTATAAGAAATTATAAAATAATTGTGTTATTTAACTCTACGGTTAAGTGTATTTGTGTTTAATTTACTTTTGGCCAAAAAAAAACAAATATAAAATATCTAACAAATTCTATTTTTATTTAATTTTTCAATGAATATATAAACAATAGTTATTTAATAATGAAAATTAAATATATATTATGTTTCCAATAAAGTTCATCAACAATGGCATCTAAACAAAACGAAAGATATTTTCTATTGTTAACTTTGGAAAACATAAACTTATATTTATCATTTTAAAGATAAATTATTGATAAACCTTATCATAAAAACATTTTCTAACAAAGATTGATACAATTCATTTTATTCTTAATTTACATTTCACAAAATAATTACATTCTTTTTTGTCTTTGTATATCTAACTCTCATGCAAATAGAACTGTACTATCTTCTATTTCATTTCCTTCTTTTCAGAGTTATTTAACACGTCACCGCACCATATATATTTTTCCCTTAACCCTTTGCCTGTCCTGTGCATCATATGTGACTCACATTACCAGTATTATGTAAGGCCATAGCTTTTGGTTGACGTGTGGAATCTAAGGCTTTTCCTTATTAGAGCGTGTGATTTATACTGTAATTACACTATCTGTGTATCTATACATTGGGACAGTCAAAGGGTTAAGAACCAAAATACTTTCACATTTTAGTTGAAAAATATCTCTTTTTGTGTTTTACGAATTTTTAACCGTGAGGGGTTGAGTATTATTTTCTTAAATATAAAAATAAACTTGGTTTTACATATTCCTTAAATCAGGTGATTAAATTAAGTATTTTCTTGCTAACGAGAAATGTTGTTTATATAATTTGTAGTATTATTTATAATTTATCCTCATTTATTTACTTTAAGTTATGTGTTTATCTAAGTTTTGCCTCACTTTAATAAATGCTAAAACAAAAGTAAAGTTAAAATAATTAATAAACAATTATATTAATTATAAAATAAGGTTTGTCGTCTTATAAATTGGATCGATAATAGCACAACTGAGGCAACCCGTTTTCAAATAACATCGAGCTTACCTCACTTGTGTTTTTGTTCATCCATATATAACATAAATAAACTATAATTCAAAATCTGTTATTGTACAATATTGAAGTTCGACTTATTTCCATTTTAACTTTCTTATTCGTGTCTCAAGAGAGAAGAAGACAGGTAGTTCATCTTTCGGGAGTAACCTAATTGACATCTCACCTTTCATTGGATATTTTTTTGGTTGGTTATCATTTTCACGTTTATTAGTCTCATGAAAACAAAGACATTAATTAATATTTTATGGAATAGTATATATAACTTTCTTAATATGATTTAATTTAGTTCGAATTATTTTTTTATTTTTTTCATTTTAAATGATTGAATATTTACAGAGGAAATACTATTATACTTTTAGTTTATCAACTCTATTGTCAAACTTTTTAACTTTAAAATATACTTGTAAAAATAAAATCAAAATCTCAAAATTAACCGTAATGGAGTTCTAGCAATGAACTTTCACTGTAAGGTGAATATTAGTTTATAATTTTTTGTGAAATCGTGAAGGAAATTTGATCATGTGGTTAGAAGAGTGAGCCAAGGATACCTGAGGAGAGTAGTTAAAAACTTCCTTCTTATTCATGCCCGCAGCGTCTTAGAATGCCAACAAGTTGTGGAAATAACCGCCAGGATATTGTGTAACGCCACGACAGGTAGAGGATGTATGGGAAACTGCAAAAATTTTTGCCAATTTTTGAAGTGAAGTGTAAAAGCATTGCTATGTTCCACCAAAATATGTTGTAAGAATTGCCTCTGATTTGAATAAACTATAAATGAACAAACTCATTTAATAAATATTCAAATATTTAAATAATTTGATAGTTTGATAGTTTTACATTGAATATCGTTCCAATAGACTGAAGCGAGTTAGTCAACTATTTATCGCTTCCTATTAGAACTAACCATTTGCTACCACAATTATGTGCTTTAAAGTGTACAACCAACATACAAAATACAACATACAACCAACATACAACATACAACATACAACATACAACATACAACAAACATACAACCAACATACGACATACAGCATACAACATACAACATACAACCAACATACAACATACAACATACAACCAACATACAACATACAACATACAACATACAACCAACATACAACATACAACATGCAACATACAACATACAACCAACACACAACATACAACATACAACATACAACCAACATACAACATACAACATACAACCAACATACAACATACAACATACAACATGCAATATGCAACATACAACATACAGCATACAACATACAACCAACATACAACATACAACATGCAACATACAACATACAACCAACATACAACATACAACATGCAACATACAACATACAACATGCAACATACAACATACAGCCAACATACAACATACAACCAACATACAACATACAACATACAACCAACATACAACGTACAACATACAACATACAACATACAACATACATACAACATACAACATGCAACATGCAACATACAACATACAACATACAACATACAACATGCAACATGCAACATACAACATACAACCAACATACAACATACAAGCAACATACAACATACAACATACAACCAACATACGGCGCTTTCGTTTGGCGGGCTAAACTGATCCAAGGTGAATTTAAAGCAGCTATTCAAGCTGTTAAGCTCATGTATATTTTAGTGGATATCCAAGTTTCGTCACAAAGAACGTCCGGTACAATGTCGGTATCTAACCACTAGGCTACCAGTATCATTACAGAAGAAAAAGAGATTTAAAACATTCAATTATTCCTATGCAAATTATTTCCATACAAGTTATTTCTATACAAGTTAATTTCAATAAAAAAAAATTCCATACAAGTTGTTTCCATACAAGTTAATTTCAATACAAATTATTTCCATACAAGTTGTTTCTATACAAATTCATTTCCATAAAGATTATTTCCATACAAGCTGTTTCCATACAGGTTATTTCCATACACGATGATTCTATACAAGTTATTTTCATACAACTTCTTTCTATACAAATTGTTATCTATGGAAACTACTTTTGCGTACTATACAATTTTATCTTAGAATTTCTTGAAAATCTTTTGTTGACCGAATTTACCGAAAACTGTTTAAATAAAAAATATTTAATTCTTTTCTTGACTTTTATTTTTTCGTAGAAACATTTTTAACCCTTTATCGTTCATGTTGTGTAAGAAATTTTATTTTCAATGCAAATTCTGGTGTGTTGAAGACCTTAAAATAATACTTACTCGGTTGCTAAAGGGTTAATAGTTGATTCATTAGTACATGATAAGAGATTTGCTTTATTAGAAGCTGATGAAATACTTAATGTTTTTTACAATACTAATATAATTTTTATATTTTCTAAATTTAGTTTTTCTATTGTGGTCGAGTCGTCAGAACTGTGATTATATGCATGTTTCATATTGAAATAGTTGAACTTGGCAGTTTACCGTTAACCAATGCATAATGAAATAGCTGAACTTGGCAGTTTACCGTTAACCAATGCATAATGGGATAGTTGAACTTGGCGATCTACCCATAACTGATGCATTATAAGCATATCATTGATGTAAGGCTATACTATATGTTGGTTTCACATCACTCGATGTAGTAGTGGTAGTAATAACGTAATGTGAGACACGAAATAGTATTAATTATGGTCAGTGCCATTGAAGACTCTGCAACTTATTTTATTATTATATACAATAATTATATTTTGGTGATTGAGAATTGGTCAAATATTTATTTTATAGTTTGCGCCCTTCGTGGTGTAAGATTGAATGCCACTTCAGGATAAAGTATACAAATGTATATTTGTTTCAAATACTTTTATAAACCTACAAGCATTGACATATTCAATTATTATTTTGTTATTATTTGTTTGATTGTAAGGCATTGCCTGAAACTACTTTATAGCACCGAATTAAACACCGAATTATTATTATTATTATTATCATTATACAAAATAATACAATTATATACAACTCAAAATACAACATTTGAATATGTTTTAAAACAATTTTTTCAATCACTTGGCTAACCCATTTCTGGTGGATTGAAAATTATCATTTTCAAAATCTTGATGAAATTTCGTTTTAAGAAATATTGATAAACGTCGCCATGTTTTTCGACTTTGAAATATTAGAATGGAATCAAAGTGACACCGATTTTGAATATTAAATTTCTTCCATTCTTGTTCCAAACGAATTTATCAATTTTTTTGCAAATCATTCTCAGTCATACCTAACATTGCAAATAAGGAAGTTCAAAAGTATCAAATTGGAGCACGCGCGTGTATCTGCGTGTGTATAATGTTGTGCGTATGTGCGTGTATATGTTTGCGAGAGAGGATACATGTGTGCCTGCGTGTGTGTACGTTTGCATGTGAACATTCACAATATGTAAATACTTGCCAAAACAATTTTTATTCAGGATCTACATAAATAGATTTTCCTCACAACAACAAAAAACGTCTTTATATGGAGAATGAAAATCAATTCAAACGAGAAAATAGAAAGAAAAAGTCATTTAAATGGAGTTTTAAATCATCCTGCAAAAAAAATCTTTCGAACAAACACAACAAAAATAATCAATTGAAAAAAAATCTTTCGAACAAACACAACAAAAACAATCAATTGCAAGAAAATCTTCGACTTTTGTTGTTTTGATAGTTTTTTGTTGACTCGCAACGCTTGAGTATCCAAAACAATTGAGTAAACAATTGTGTAAACATAAACCCGAAGATGAATCGGAATCACTTTTTAGCGTTTCTCACTTTTGCAAAAAAATTATTTTGTTCAACTTTTTTTTGTTTATTCATTGTAAAGAAAGATGATGTAAATGTAACATTTACTTCTTTTTTATCCTATATTTCTATGTTTTTTCAGGTTTGTTATGAAATAATTTAATTATTTGTTTTTCCTAATCGTTTAACATTTGTTTGAATAATTATTGTTTGTGTTTTTTATTTTAAAGGGTAATGCTAAAATGTATTTTAATTCTAAGAGAAAAAAAAGATTCAAAATATTGTTGTTACAAATGACAAAGAAATATTAAAAATATTGTGTTCAAAACAGTGAGCACATATTTAAATGTGTTTCTTAAAACATTTTTCAGTAACGAAAAATATAAACGTTTCACATTAAACTATAATGAAGCACAAAGTTGTTTTTAGATTTTACCTTTACGTTTAAGCTTATGTTCGTATTGCATTGCGTACCAATGTCTAATATTTCACATATACTCACCATTGCATTTTATAGTTACCTTTTTATTGTACAACTATATTCAAATTATATTGTGTTATAACATTTAAAGTATACTTTAAAGTATACTTTAAAGCTATACTTTATTTATATTATACAACTATACTTAAATTATATTATACAACTATACTTAAATTATAGTACATAACTATACTTAAACTGCATAATACAACTATATTAAAATAAGTTATGTTGTACAACTATACTAATACTTATATTGTATGCTTATTATTACATTTCTTAATCACTCTCATTCAGATACCTTCAACCTAAAATAAGAAAATTAATTTACATGTAGTTAAGTTGGCGTAAATATTCACAAAATGAAGTAACAGTTTAAATTTAACCAAAGAGTATTGAATTAAATCCATGAATGTTGAAGTAAGAAGATTGATGTTATTATAAGGGATCCGAATCCCTCATAAACGATTGGACACCCCAGACTTGGAATTTAATTCCTTGTTGACCTTTCGATCCTTTGATTACAAAAGTGAAAGCAATTTCAGGCATTTATTTCCAAACCTCGTTGCCCGTTTGCTTTAACCTCTCAATCATTGATAAGAAATCGTTCAAAACATTTCACTTCTGACTTTATCGAGTTTAAATTTCACAAATTTCACCTTTCAGTGAAAATATCAAAGTTTTAAATGGTTTTTACAAAGCTATCATTTCCAATTTATAACCACGGCTTTTTTACCTTGGTGTATGATTTGTTATATATTTAATTTCTTATCTACATATAACAATTTACATTTATAAAAACATTAACATTCCGACGAATAAATGCGATGCTAATAATTAATACTTTTGTGCAAAGTTAGATTAAAGTAAATTAAATGCGATGATAATAATAAATACCTTAGTGCAAAATTAATTAAATTAAATAAAACAAAATAAATAAATAAAGTAAATAAATTAATTAAATTAAATGAAGTTAATCAAATTAAATGCGATGCCATTATTGAATACGTTTAGGCAAATGTAATAGTACTCGTAACAAAAAAACAAAATCTACAACACAAAAGCTCTGCGTACTGAGCAGACATCTTTAATAGGTTTTACTTTTGGTCAAGTTATACAATCTTATATTCCTTTTTTTCATTTACATTTCATACAAATCTTAAAATGGATAATATGATACAATCTTATATTCATTTAAGTTGTGATAGTTACAATAACATTACTTTTTTTCATTTACATTTCATACAAATCTTAAAATGGATAATATGATACAATCTTAATTTTATTTATTTTGTTCCATTATTTTTTGAAATATGACAATGATGTTAATTTTTTAACAAAAATTTAAAACATCAGAATTTTATATCTGTAAATACATAAGACAAGTGGTTGCACCAGCACTATAGTATAGTGAATAGATTCGTTTCGCTCACGATTTATATTGAGTGTTTGATATACAAAATAAATAATAATAATAATAATATTTGAGGCTTTTATATAACGGGTCTTATCGAACTTAACCAATCTCTGCCCCGCTTCACATATTAACCTTAATATTACGACCCACATCAAGTGATGTGTACCCTAAGGTTATGCAGCCGACATATGGTGCGTCTTCCAAGTCGAGGTAAGCTTAGCATATGAGATTTTAAGAGAATACAGCCACGTTAAAATCCCAATGAAATAGCCTTAGAGCGGACTCGAATTGGTGAGGTCACTGAGAAATGAGATTTGCTTATGTAGCATTAATCTCCAGGCACCGTTCATATCCACTCGGCTACTATCTCCTGACTGTTTCTTATTTTGGCTAAATTTTACTTTAGATTCCTTAATCAAATCTAGCAACTTTAACAAGAAAGTACTATCAATTTTAGGAGGTTTTTAGTTCTTCAATGTTAACTTTTATTTGTGATTTATGTTAGGTTAGGTTATGTCAGGTAAGGTAAGGTAAGGTACTATCTCACAAAATAAGTGAAATATTAATGTTTTTCATATTCAGTACTTTCAGTACTTTTTTTACGGATTTAAAGTAAAATTTTGCCCTTATTTTTTAATAATTTTCAACAATTTGAATTGTAGTTAATTTAAATATAGACAGTGTTAACCAAAAAAAAATATTTTCTTTGCATATATAACTATCTGTTTTATCATTATCATTGGCTTATAGTTGATTATTATACATAAATGTGTATAATATGCAATTAAAAAACATTTTTGGTCGTTTTCTATAGAACCTTACCGATGATTATACATACATTTCTAAAAAAAAATCATATTTATAACCTAATGATAAATTAGGACAATTGTCAACGGTAAAATGGTCATTTGTGACGATAATTCAGACAAAATGCAGATAACGCAAAGATAAATTCTAACTGGGTAACTAATTTAAAAAAATAATTTTCCACAAAACTTGAAATAACTAAAACATTGTGTTAGCCATTGTAATACCAGGATAGTTTAAATGTTTTGATATTCAAAATATAAAATCTGAAAGATAAAATAAAACATTAAAAAAGAGTAAAACTTTGATAATAAAAATGTATGAATAAAGTTAAGGAATTTTGTTCCATAAATTTTATTAAACAAAATAGTGGAAAACATTGGCTTGTTTCGCTAAATTTTACTTTGAAATTTTATTTGCTTTTATAAAACTTTTTCTCAACTTTGCATTATTTTTAAATTTGTGTTTCTATTGTATCACCGATTTTAACTTTTTTATGTTTTTATGAAATAAAAATTGAAATTATGTTCATTGATATTTTTAAATCTTTTTAATTATATATACTTTACAAAAACTATTTCATGTTGCTTAATAACGCAAAAATATTTTGTATTTGTTTTTTTAGAACTTTTATTTACAAACATAATATTTTTTGTAAATAATTCGTAGTAGTAAAGAAACTTGGAGGAATTCTAAGATTTAAGGAGCTGGACTTTTTATTTTGCATTATAAACTAACATTTGCAACTTTTTTATCTAAATTTTTAACTTTATATTCTTAACTCCAATGCATAACCAATTGTTGTTCTAAGGGCTAAAATACATTAGATTTAGCATTGAAAATAACCTTTATTGTAATGCAATAAAGTCGTACAAAAACATTTCATTTAAGTGTGAACAATTTCTTGCAATTTATGTGAAAAATTTCCACGATTGTTTTGCCAAATATTTTTTCGAGATTTTTTTAAGTCATTTGAAAAAATTCGAACTTTTTGTTTCCGTCGTAAAATTACAATAAACGATTTGTTTCCTCCATTGTGTCACCACATGTTATTATTATTATATTATTATTATTATTATATTATTATTATCTTATTATTGTTATATTATTATTTTATTATTATTATTATTATTATTATAATATTATTGTGTCACCATATAGTATTATTATTATTATTATCATTATAATATTATTGTGTCACCATATAG
>JARUHE010333736.1:0-10765 GCA_031471125.1 Archaeomysis grebnitzkii | reverse complement strand
CTTTTATATATATGTACATATATATACATTTATATATACTAACATAATGATTAACCTTTGTTAACAGTGTAAACCTTTTTTGATGATTCAATGAACTCTTTTGTGATTCAATAAAAATTTTATCACATTGTACCAATCTGATACGATGTTAATTGAATCAACAAAAAATATTGCACTGCTAAAAAACGTTAGTCAATTTGATGATCTCAATTTTGAATATCTTAGACATAAAAGTTAGTCAAGTGTTTTCAGTGAACAAATAAAGACTGACCGAATAATTTAAGCAATCTTCTGCAAATTGAACCAGTGATTTCAACTGTATTGAAGAAGGCATCAAAAAATAGTTCAACGATTAGTAAATGCATTTGATTTGAGCCATAACAAAAAATATAAATTAAAATTAAGGCAACATTTTATAAATAAACAAAATAAATAAAATTATATGTACTTAATAAACCTTGTCCTTGTATGAAACGGCTGATTTTATTTAAGAAGCTTTTGAATATTTTTTTATAGTTTTTAAACATTATTTTAAAGTTTTCAAATATTGTTTTGAATTTTAAATGTTTTTAAATATTTAAAAAAATTTCAAAGACTTTAACATTTTCCAGATTTCAATGTCCTTCATTTTTTGGAAGAAAAACAAAAGACGAACGTCGCAACTTCCTGCGTCACAGTCGGAGATCTAATCAATGAAATCTTCTTGACAGCTCCAATGCAAGAACATTTTTTTCATTGTTTTGATAAAATATTCAAGATTTATATCTGCTGAGGCGTAATATTTTTTACGTTTGTTGAAGTTGTTTCAAAATCGTTTCTTCAATGGAGGTGTACAATGGAACATCTTTGTTAGATTTTATTTACATGCCCAACTCATGTTTGTTCCAAAAATAACATCTCAAGAATTCAAGACGAGCACGGGCATAGGAAAATCTACAAGCTTTATTGAGGTAAATCCTTTGCAAAATATAAAACATAACTACAAAACCTAAAACAAATAAATATGATTAGTAAACAAAATTAATTACTTAAATCTGTAAGAAAATATTAATTATATCTGCTATAAAAACCATAATCAAGAAACGGTCTGCCAGTAGTTAGTGTTATCTTAATGAGTAATATGTTCTTCCTTTATTCTATTATTTCTTTTGCTGCTTTAACCCTATAGCGTCTGATGTATAAAACTATTTACAATGAATAATGACTATATAAATACAAACTGTAATGTATTTCGATCCTTATACTATAACTACCCAGCCGTTATTGGGTTAAACCTTTTTATCCCAAATTATTTATTATTAAATTTATTATTATTAATTAATTAATTAATAATCTAATTAATTATTATTATATATTATTACTATTATTAATTAATTAATTCATTATTATTAAAGGATTAAAATAGTTAAAGTTAGTATTAAAAACAACCTTTATTGTATGCGCCGATCCCGTACCAACATGGAATAAAATTTTGCCAATACACAGTAGTGAATATTTTTCGCTATAGAGTTGTATTTTATCTAGCAGCTCCACTAGGTTACCTGCTGGTACTTTATTTTTAATAATCTATATCTAACTCATTGATTGCACCATAATATTCTAGTTTGGTACGTTGTATACGAGAGAAATAGAGATATATTCCCATATATATAACAACTAATAGAACCTTTCATTGCCATCGGTTGTGCGATCACTTGTGCCATTTTCGTCCACTATGTTTATTATATTTTTAATGCTTAACTGAAAATTTTATTGCATTTACTGTTCAATCTGGGCTGATCTGAATTTCAGCGTTGCTTATACGTGTATTTTTCTTTGTATCCACGATAGATAACAATTTTAAAAACGTTAAAAACTGTAAATACTGTCATATCTTACTAATTTGTAAAAACAGTTTATTTTAATTGTTTTGAAGTAAATGTAAACAAATTAAAGTACGCTACAGTCTACCCTACGCCCAACATACCTTCTATCGTAAGTATCAATAAATCCACACGGGACAAGCACGTTGTAATTGAGATAAATCGTGATCAATCGAGATTGAACAGCGAACGCAACCAACAAAAACGTACACACAGCACAATTAAATCAAGTTTTCAAAAATAAAAACAAAGGGAAACAAGGCAAGACTATTTCATTTAAGTTTCCAATAAGGTTGGGTCCGTTTTCTTAATGCCTTCTTCATTCGGTCTCCAACATTAAGCCTTACTAATAAAAGACTGTAAGTGAAGCAGGAGCTTCTAGACAGCGTTGCCAGATTGGTATGACTGAAAACCTTTACAAATGATACACCGGCCTTGTCAAATCTGTCAATGTATGCATACTATAAGTTAGCTTTTCAATATTTATATTAATTGTTCACATATTAATAGACATTAAATTGAATGAAATTTAAATCCAATTAAACATAAGCTTTCCATGTGTTCGTCGACCATGTTACGCCTATTTCCATTTAAATGTTTGCCTACATAAACATAAAACTATTTTTATAGCCTATAACACAAAATTAATAGGTTCAGTAAGTCAAGAATGAAAAAAATTCGTATTTTAGACTGTGCAACCTATGAGTTTTTTATGTCCCCAAAATTTTGAAAACATTTTTGAATGAAGTCAATGTGAAACGAGAATTTAAAAAAAAATCTAAGTATTTATGGGAAAAGGGACTTCAAAAACACTAATAAGCAACATATCAAATAAAACATAAATCTATGTCTAAATGATACGTACTTATGATTAAGGTAACGTTATAATTAATGGATTTTAAGAAATAGTTATTAAAAAGTAATTATAAAATATATACATTACTTATCAAAATGTATGCAAAACGTGTACAATTCAATTTAAGAATATGTTCACATTTCTAAATGTTTTACTATATAAAATCCGCTGACAGGATTGTATGATTTGTTAGTACTGATTCTAGAGAACAGGAACGGCATTTTTATAACGGTAAATTTCATTTTTCTGGAAAGCATTGTCATTTCATTTCATATCACAAATGAAAATAAGATTATGGTATAATTTGTGATGAAATATACCTGATAACCGTCACGACTGAAGAACGAAATACCAAAAACCTGGTAAATGTTGGAAAACTAATTAAAAAATCCAATCTGGTTCACTAGATTCATGACTAAGAATAACGTATAATTTTGTCAGCAGTTTCTATATAGTAAAACATTTAAAAACGTTGTGAAATTATTTTTAAATTGAAATATAAACGTTTTGATAACTAATGTATACATCTACGTCATACAGTTGGTTTATAAGGATTTTTTTAAAGTATGCTTATGCTTTCCGATAACAAGAACGTTACCCTGATACGAATAGTACAAAAAAATAATTATTGTTTGTTTGTCATTTAAAATTAGATAGACTAACCGTTCGAAAAAACCGACAAGTTTTCTTTGCCGGACACCTTAATAAACAGTATAACAGTACATTACATATGCATATGCATATGCATCTGAATCTTTGTTCACCTGAATCACATATTAATTAAGCACCTTAATTAAGAATAAAAGTATAATTATTATATATTTTTGTTTACAAATTACAATATGCGCTTATATTTGATTATATATTGCAAGATTAAATGCTTCAAACTATACATAACCAACAAAATCAGTATTCATAAGAAAAACGTTTTTCAATAAAGTTTCTTACGAATCTAGCATTTTGTTGACATACCTGTACAAATCCTGTACACAGGCCTACTTTTCACAAACAAAACTTGATCCTGTACGCAGCACATAATACTTTGGTGAATCAAGGTTTACCTTTATATCTTTACATATGGCATCGCTGCTTCTAGATTACTTATAGCATAATGATAACAAAGTAAACGCATTTCAACTTCATACTTCGTTTGCAAGGGTAAAATGCGTCCATGTAATAGTTTGGACACTTTTTAGTTTTTTTATTCGGTTGAAGAATGAAATCAAAATGGTACTATGTAGAAAACAACCTAACAATTGTGTAACATCAACTTACCCTAACATTTTTTTTTGTATTTATTCTTTATTTATAGAAATCGATAGAGACATTAGAGTAGCTCTAATGGTTATTTAAAAGATTTATTTTTATTTTTTAATTGATGATTATGGAATTATTCTAATCGATTTCACAAAAACGTGAATGTAGTTTATATTTTATTTTATATTAATTATATTATATTATATATTATATTTTATATTATACATTATATTTTTATTATATTTTATATTACATATTGTATTGTATGTTATATATTATCTTTTTGTATTATATTTTATATTATATATTACATTATATATTATATTTTATGTTATATACTGTATTGTATTTTGTATTATAATTTATATTTTATAAATTTGCGAAAATGCCAACTTTTAACTTTTCATTGTTCATGTAGTTTGAAGAGCGAACTCTGAAGGGTCAAAGGTAATATTTTGACGATTTTCTTCTCATGTGTGCTAAGAAAATTATATTGGGTTTGTTTTGAGAAAGTTTTTAAGACTTAAAAATGTAAAGATTAAAAATAAAATAAAAAATACAACAAAATAAATTGTTTCAATAAATATATTTAATAATATTTCATATTATATTGGTTTACTTTTTTCAAGTTTGTTCGAACATGCTTTATAAAAAAAGTTAGAAATAATTTAAAGTTCATACATTTTGTACAAACAAACAAAATATTCAAAAATTTAACATTTTTTCAAACTCAAGCTAGAAAAGTTACTTTGGTATCGTCATCTGCTCTGCTATTGAATAGCATAAAATGAAAGTTTGAAAAATTCTCTGTTTTTTTTAAATAAAAGTACTAATGTAGTTCGTATCAAATGAACAATTTTAACAAAGCAAACATTGAAGCATATAAAATAGAAAGTCTTAATTAAAATTATTTTCAATCAATTCAATAAAGACAATTTATTTTGTATCTAAAGTGATAAAATAATTTTCTAGTAAATTTAATTTGCATAAAAAATTATGAATAAATAAAATGCTATTATAATTTTTAAAACTAAGATTTAACGTATCTATATTTTTTCTTAGTTTGTTTTTAAAACACACATTCTTAGTTCTAGGGGTGCATATAGGCTATATAACCATATAATTTTATTCTTGAAATTATTATATTAATATTGTTTTCATTTCTAGGGGTGCATATATACCAATATACATTTTTTCTTAAAGTTATTACATTTATATATTGTTTTTATTTTCTAGGAGTGCATATATATACAAATATATTATAACTTTAAAATCATTGCATTATGTTGTTTTGTACGTTTATGGTAACAATTTCCTCATATCCTATATATATATGTACTATATGGTAAAAGTCTTAGAAAACAAATACTATTCCTAGAAAAAGTTATTCCTAATTGAATAATTGTTTTGAATATACCTATAAAAGTAAAATTTAAAGACCAAATAGCCTTGGGATAAATATTTTATTTTAAATTTGAAAATATAATATTCTAGTAAGGTTTACTAAAATTTAAAACAACTTATCACGTTTTTCAGATTTTACAATCTCTATGTTTGAAGTGTTTTTGAGTTGTTTGGTTCGTCTCAGATTTCCAAATATCTGGTATAATGGAATGCTGATTTAAAAGAAGACAGGCTTGGCAGATGCTAGGAACAGAAATAGTTGTGCAGATGGTAAGTAAGTGCCAGTTTAGCTGGCACTTCAATCATCTTAACTGCTATTAAAATTGGTGGAGTTTTAGCAACTTAAGTTACATTTCAATAAATTAATCTTAAGACCGAATATAATTTCATTGTTTATAAAAAAATTAATTCTTAAATTATAGAAATTTTTCTTTGTTAATTAAACTGTTTACATTCTATGTAATGTTTTTAGTGTCATGTTATAATGCATTTTAATAAATGTATTAACCTAATAATAATATTAAACTGCCAGCATTGCATAGAAAAGTTACCTTGGAAAAACACACAATTAAAAACAGCAGCAAAAACAGAACTTTTGCTATAAAAATAGTAAAGCTGTAATTATGATAGTACTTCAAGCAGCAAATATATTTTATAATAATAATTACATAAAAATAAGTGTAATAATAAATGTTGTTTAAAAATTCAAAAATTTTATAACAACTGAAATAGGTTTTATAATTTAAAACAAATTTCAATACAAATTAATTTTATTTTAGGAAAGCCAACTCAAAACTAACATAGTTATCTCTGTTTTCAGTATAGGTGTTATTATTATTGTTAAGCCATTGTAATTGTTTATTATTATTATTAATATTATTATTAGCATTATTATTATCAACATTATTTACAATATTATTTTTACAATTATTAGAATTATTGTTAGCATTGTTATTGTTATTACTATTTTCATTTTCATGATACTACCATTACTATTTTTATTTTTATTATATTATTACTATTATTGTCATTAATAATATAATTAATTGTTATTTTAGCTAATTTTTGTCATGATTACTTGTTATTAATATCATTATCATAACAATAACAATTGTTATTATAATTAATTGCTAATATTGCTATTTTTTATTATGATTAATTGTTATTAATATCATTATGATAGCAATAACAATTGTTATTATAATTAATTGTTATTATTGATATTTTTTATGATTAATTGTTATTAATATCATTATCATAACAATAACTATTGTTATTATAATTAATTGTTACTTTTGCTAACTTTATTATAATTAATTGTTATTAATATCATTATCATAATAATGACTATTGTTATTATAATTAATTGTTATTTTAGTTAATTTTTGTTATGATTAATTATTATCATAACAATAACTATCATTATTTTAAATATTATTATTACCATAACAACAAAATGTACCGCCGTGGAAATCCATTCCACCACCGCCACCACCAGGGCGTACCTCCACCAATCCGTCTTCGGCGACGCCCTTCGCATTGTCGCTCCTCCAGCCACTCGAAACGTCGCCCTCCTTCTTTCCACAATATTTGCTTTCTCGCTGATTGTATTCCAAAATGTCTTTGCTCTCCCGCAGTGTGCCAAGAAGAATAAATCTTTTCCATTCAAGATTTTGTTTTGTCCTTCAAAACCAACGAGTTGTCTTGAAGATTAATTAAGGGTATTTCTGCAATAAAAATAAATTCCGATAATAGATGTCCTCTTTGAAATGAAAAACTAGGTTTTTGGCACACTGCTCTCCTGTTGAAATGAAAAACTAGATTTTGGCATACTGTTATCCTGTTGAAATGAAAAAAACTAGATTTTGGAACACTGCTCTCCTGCTGATTGTATTTATAAAAATAGTTCCTCTCCTACTCATTGTATTACAAATTATCTTTGCTATCCTACATAGTTTGTGCCTTGTTATTACAAAATAATTCTTTTCACCATTTTAACATATTGCATTTTTCGAGTGTGCAAAATATTTGTAATTTAAATCAATGAAATTGTTATTTTTTAAACGATTTCAATTTATTTATAATCCCTACACCAATGAAACAATCATTAAATATGTGAAAATATATAATTAAAATTCGACTTCAAGTGTGTTTGAATAATTTAAAAAATAATATCTTCGAATTTCAAATAAAAATGTTGAATAACCAAAAAAATATATAACCAAACAACGTAAATCTTACAAAAATTAAGAAGCCAAACAATTTTGGATAAGAAATAAAACATTGACTATCTCAAAGTTTGTATTCATTGTTAAAAGCAACGAATTAAATTACATTCAAACTTTAATTCAATGCTTTGTATGAAAATGATTTAAGCCATTCATTACTGAGAGTAACTGCAAATTCAATTATCTGCTTAAATGAAATAAACTTTTACCAAATGTGATGGAATTTCCTGAGACAATATCCTGAAGGAAAATCATATTCAAACTATGTTTGACTTGAATGAAATTTTAGTTTGTAAATATTAATTCGTTTTGTTAATGTAAAATTATATTGGTGATAAAATTTAAGTTTTATCAAAAGTTGTTACTCTTTAGTTATAAAGAAAGATGTTTTTTATTTTTATATTGATAATAATTTAAGCGTAAATCACGAATAAGCAAGTATCAAAAATGCATTTTCATTTGCTGGTCTCATCGGGATTGGATCGTTATCAATGAAGCAAATGATGTTTTTTATATTACCAATTGTTATTTGAATATTAATGTATGGTATTAATGGTATTAGTGGTATTAAAATATGGTATTAATGATTTTAGTGGTATTAATGGTATTAGTGGTATTAAAATATGGTGTTAATGATTTTAGTGGTGTTAATGGTATTAGTGGTATTACAATATGGTGTTAGTGGTAATAATGGTGTTAGTGGTATTATTGAATATGCATGAAATGTAAATTGCGTGAAAGTAAAACTGAGAAAATTGGGAAAACGTTTGATTAGAGAAGCGTTGGCTCAATTCCGTGAGTGATTGAGGAAGGCAAGATGACAGATGGAAAAATGAAGGAACTGATGCATGATTTTCAGGATGTCAAATGTTTCCCTACAGGTGTAAAGCCGTCCTATGTAATGTCGTAATTGCCATACATGATATTTTTAATAATTGCCATAAATGATTTTTCCTTGACAATCCATTGTTTATTATTCTGATTGAATAGTTTTGATTATAGATACAAAATGTTGGGAAGAAATTAGAAATAGTTTACTAAGAAAGAATACACTGAAAACACTTGACTAACTTTTTTGTCTAAGATAGTCAAAAATTAGCATCATCAAATTGACTAACCTTTGTTAACAGTTCACACTTTTCTGTTGATTGAATCAACTTTCTTGTGATTCAATCAAAATCGATCACAGTTGTACAATATGATACGATTTTGATCACGTAATTTTTGACTATCTTAGACATAAAAGTTGGTCAAGTGTTTTCAGTGTAGACACTTTTAAAACTTCTGTTTATTCAACAGACATATTTTAATAACGTAGGAATTTATACAGTATCTTCTCTATTTGTTTTATATTTTACGGCAGTTCTTTTTATTGGAAACTACTGCTTTTTTTATGCTATGAGGAACATTTTTACAAAAAAATCAATATTTATTTAATTTATGAATTTTAACCAATTTATTTTAGAGAAGAAATTATGTTGAACATTTTAAAACTGTTATCCTGATTAAATATTAAGGTTTTAAATTTTAATTTAAAATACACACTTGACTTGTGTTACACATTTTGAACAAACGAAAAATTTGATATTGTTAGCAAGATCAGGATAAAGAAATTTAATATGACATAAATTTAGGGGAACATAAAATTATAAAACGATTTTGTTTTATGCCTGACTTTCATTTACCACTTTTTAATATAAATTTGTAAAACTTGTATTTCTTTTGGTTACTAACTTATAAAAATAGATGAAGTTTGATTTTACAGAAAAAAATATATTCAATATTTTCATATGACCCATCTTAACGGGTATTTTAATGTTGTCAGAACGTTATCATAAAGTTATTTTAAAAGTTTGTTACATTTATGCAACCTTGTATTATGCAAAATTTTGTCACTGGAATTATTGAGGTCAACGTTGTATGAACATCAGATAACGTTTCTTAAACGTTATCACAGCTTTCCGTACAAATTTTACTATATCAAACTTCAATACAAGGTTATATGAACATTTTTAAAACAAAGTTGTTCTAACTAACCATTATTTAACGTTTCTGAAGCCTGCAATTAACGTTTCACTAACGTCATTTATGTAACCATAGCTCAACAAATGTTAAATAATGGTTAGATTATTTATCATAAATATGACTTTCTTGCAAACTGGCATATAGCATCATACCTCAAATATTTTAGTTACAGTATTTATAGTACCGATACCAATAGATTAATTACCAACTAAGGCAGCTTTGTTGTGGGCTTGTGGCCGAGAAATGCGGTTTGCAAGAGATGAGTATGGTACTGAAAAGTAGAAGACTGTGTTGGTTTGGACATCCTGAAAATAAATATGGAAGAAAATAAGTGATACAAAGCAGAAAGAAGACCAAGAATCGCATGGAAGAGAGGAAGAATAAGACATGGAGCGGTGTCTCAAACCATCAACGGTTCAACCTCATGATGGTAAAAGTTAAGTTAAGTCAAAGTATGTCAGACTTGGTTGTAGTTATACTGTAAAACGTTATCAGACCTTATGTGATGGCCTTCAATTAAAATTGTATTCTAACTTAGAATTTCTAAGGCATTATATTTTAGCATAAAATAACTTCTTAAGGCAGCAAATTTATTTCTTAGCAGGATATATAATCTTGGAATTTGAAATACAAATTTATGTTGCTAATTAAGTTAATACTTGAAATAGTTGCAGGAAAATAAAGTATTTCACCTTTGTATTTTATTTTTCATCACTTATCATCACTTATCATCACTTATCATCACACATCATCACTTATCATCATTTATCCTCAGTTATCATCGCTTATCGTTATTTATCATCACTCATCATCTCTTATCATCATTCAACGTCGTTTATCATCATTTATCATCACTTATCATCACTCATCATCACTTATCATGACTTATTATCATTTATCATCATTTATCATCCCTTAGCATCACTTATCACCACTCATCGTCACTTATCATCCCTTATCATCCCTTATCATCACTCATCATCACTTATCGTCACTCATCATCACTTATCATCACTTATCATCACGTATCATCACTTATCCTCACGCATCATCACTTAGCATCACTTATCCTCACTTATCATCACTTATCATCACTTATCATTACTCATCTTCACTTATCATCCATTATCATC
>JARUHE010333725.1:0-10765 GCA_031471125.1 Archaeomysis grebnitzkii | reverse complement strand
TATGTATATATATATATGTATATATGTATATATATATATGTATATATGTATATATATATATGTATATATGTATATATGTATATATATATATATGTATATATGTATATATAATGTGGGTGTGTGTGTATAATTATATATATTTGTATATTTATATATACTGTATATATATATATATGTAACATTTTGTCTATACTTTTAAAATTTTAGTTAATGTACAGTTTATTATTTTTAATATGTAAACTAATAATTTCTTATTTTTTTAGAGGTGTACCTGAAGCGAGAATTGATATCAGCAAGAATAAATGTAACACCTTGCCATAGACTACACTAAGATGTGTCATTCAATGCTTGCTTTCTAAGCAAATGAATAATGGTACTTTGATATGACACAGTCACAGGACTGTTTCAACTAGTGAATAGGATAACATTATTTATTTAGGTTATCTCATTAAGATTATTTTCTTGTTAAGTTAAAGCAATTACATAACTAAAATGTATGGAAAGATTGATATTAATTATAATTTTTTTTTATTAAAATCTTTTTGAAAAGAAATTCTTTTAATAATAAGATGTAAACATGAAATAAAAATAAATTTATAATTAATATCAATTTTTCCATTATTTTTTAGTAACAATTGCTTTGATTTAGTGAGAAAATAGTCTTAACAAAATAACCTAAATAATTAATGTTATCCCATTCGCTAGTTGAAACAGTCCTATGACGCTGTGGTGTATCAGAGTACCATTATTCGTTTGCTTAGAAAGTAAGCATTGAATGTAAGTGGAGACTTATCCAGTTCTGTCCGACCATACCCAAAAAGTGTGACAATTGCTTTGGAGCAAATAGTTCATTTGATGGAATCGCTGTTATCGAAGAGATTTAGCGATGCAGAGGTGGACACAACCTGAGTTTGGAGCTTTGTAAAGAACGTGAACAGGAAATTATCCCCGAAATGAGCACAGGAATTTCATGGAGAATTGCCATTGGAAGGGCATGTCTTCAGGCAAGGGAAGGTGTCTTACAAAAGATAGAAGTATTGTATTAAAAAAGCAACAGGTGAAATGAAAGGCAAACCTGATGATAGGCAATGCATGTACTGCTCCATGTCTTGGTCTGATGGTCAAAGTGGACAAAAATTGATCGTATGTGACTGGTGCCAACAGATAATGCACATAATCAGCATTCCCTATAAACAAGAGAATTTCCAGTCTTACTGATGATAACGATGACAGCTAGGTTGAATTTCTATATGAATGATGCCATTCATAAATTATCAAGATTTTTTTTATTTTTTTTATAAAATGTTGAAATTGTAAATATGTTTACTATTAAATAATAAAACCATGTTTGTTCTTTTCTGAAATCAGAAATCCCATAAATGACATTCTGTAAAGGCTCATATAGTCCATGAGTCCAGTGGGGCTCCATGCCCCCCCCCCCTTTCAGCACAGGTAAGTTGCTTGTCTTAACCTAGCTAATTTGGTCAAAAAATAAAAATAAATTTCAAACACCTTTACAAAATTCTAGCAAAAAAATGCCTATTTTGTACTCCTAAAAAATTTGAGCAAAAATTTCAATTATTTTGTTTGAAGAGTTAAAAAAAATTCACTGAAGAAATATTGCTTATTATGACCATCCATTCAAAATTATCATGAGTATTCTGTTTTTCAAAATCTACTTTCAAAATGTTAATGACAAAAACAGTTTTTTAATCACTGAAAACTTCTGAGCCAAAGTTTCAAGTTAGTTTTTCTTGAAAAAAGCTGTTACAATGACCATCCAACCAATAGTGGTTAGTCTGATGCTGATGCCTATTTGTCTAGTCAAAAAAATTGAAGTTGTATCATGCGTTCGATATTTTCTATTTTAAAGTGTACGTTTGTTTTTGATCATATTTAAGTTTTTATTTCATAAGAAATAATTATATTTCACTTAATTGCAAAGCTATTTCTAAATAAAACAGCTATAAATAAATTACTAACCTTGGGATGAATGCATGGTCTTCCTAAAAATAATAATCTGGTATAATAAAAAATTTGACCACAGTCAACGAGGCACGGGTGCGTTATACATCTGTGGATTGACGCATATGTAGTTTTGACTAGACAAATACGCATCCGACCGTAACCATTACCAAGAATAATTTGTCCATACAATATAGATATTTGTTGAATTATAGCCAAAAAATAAAATGTTTATATCCTGCAAGATTGTTAGCCATCTATGGATAATGTTTAAGAATATTCTACCAAAAACTTGGGTTCGAATAAAAAATTTCCTAAATAAAAATGATTGACTGATTAGTTTGTAGAGAAGGTTCTAGGAAGCACAAAAGATACAATGGTTATAAAAATCCAATAGGCTGAAGTTATATAAAGTAACAGTTTCATGCGATTTTTATCAAGGCTACATGTTTTTTCTACAACCCCTAACAACACTTTAGTGAAGAGAGCCATCATTTGACTTTAGAACAAGATTTATCATCGTTTTAAATTTTCACACATTGCACAGTGGGCCAGAGAGTGGCCAAAAATAAAAAATAAAGGTTGTTTAATAATGTTTTTGGGTGACGAGAAATATTCTAAGCAGCTGTTATAAAATTTATCAGTCTATCGATATTTTTGGCAAGATGTGAAAAAGTATTTTATCTATTTTAAAGAGGACGTTCGTTTTTGGTCGTTTTAAAGTTTTTATTTCATAAAAAATAAATATAGTTCACTTAATTGCAAAGTTATTTCGAAGTAAAACACCTATAAGTAGATTATGATCGAGGGATACATTTTATAACACAGTCAACGCGCCACAGGTGCGTAAAAGGAGCTCTGGCTTGACGCATCAGCAGCTGCAGCCAACAGTAACCAATGACACAGTGTGGAATAGAAGATTTGGGCGAAACTGCCGGAAAGTTTTGGTGGCAGATAGAAAGTGGGTGGTGGGAGGAACAAATAAATAACGTGTTGGGGAGGGGAGGGGAGGAGGCAAAGAAGAGATGGAAATAGTCGTAGTTAGAAGAGGATAGAAACATATAGAAAAGTAAATAATTAAGGAGAGGGTGGTAGCACCAACTAAGGCAAAATGATATGAAAATTTTTATACCAAAGGAGGTCCGAACAAAATATTCAAACTAGCTAGGTCTAGAAGTAAAGGCGCGTTAGATATTACACATAGTAAGCAAATAGAAGATCCGAATAGAACTTGGTTTAGAAAGAAAAAGACTATTGAATGAGGAACATGAACAAGTAAACCTGGAGATGGTGTGAGGAATTCACAGGATAGGTGTTCTAAATGTCCTATAGAAATTGAAGAAGGGTAAGGTGACAAGACCAGACTTGATCCCAGTGGAAGCATGGCGGGCTTTAGGAAAGAAATAATTGTGGATCCTCTGGGACTTGATGGAGAAAGAATTTGAACAGGAAAAGATACCAGAAGAGTGGGGTGAAAGCATATTGAGTCCGATTTTTAAAAACAAAAATGACGCTCAAGATTAACAATTGTAGAGGTATCAAACGAATGCCCCACACATTTAAGACATTTGAAAGAGTAATATATGGAAGCCTTAGAGCAGCAGTGGAGATAGGGAGAGAACATTTAGGATTTATGGAGTATAAAAGAACAACAGATGGGTATTTTGTTTATAACTGTTAATTGAAACATTCAGAGAGAAGCAAAGGTCCATATATATGGTGTGCATAAACATGGAGAAGGTATATGACCGGGTACCGATACAGGAAATATAGAGATTTTTATTTAAAAGGATGGTTCCAATGAAATATTTGACATTGATCCAAAAGACATATCTTAATGTTTTTACCAGTGTATAGAGCGGAGTTGAAGAAACGGAAGGGCTTAGGGTGAAAATTTGACTGCACCAGGGATCAACACTTAATCCATTTATTTTAGATATTATGTTGAACGTCATGATGGAGGAAGTAGAAGAAGCAGTACCCTGGATCATGTTGTATGCATATGACATGATGGGATGTACAGAAGGAAGAGATGAGCTGGAGGCAAATTTAGTAAGATGGAGAGTATAGGACCCAGACAACATGTATACATTGGGCCAGATCCATTTTTGTTCTGGCAAATATGGCAATTGGAACAGAGCCAATTTCGGCCCAGATGTAAATGTCGGTTTTTAAACGAAACATGTGCTCTAACTATGGCTCAGTTCCGGTCGCCAGATCCAGGCCGGCCTATGTTTGCATAGTGGGCCGTATCCGGTTGCCGGTCCTCAGCCATACTGTAGTTGTGTTTGCCAGAATAGAGTCGTAGCTTGGCATTTTTCAATCATACTAGTCGGTTTTGAGCTATACTCATACCACCTCCGTCATATTGAAACCAGTATAAAGCCATATCTTAGCCACATTGCAAACAGTGTTGGACTTACCTTCGGCCAGTTTGCAAACAGTGTTGGACTTACCTTCGGCCAGTTTGCAAACAGTGTTGGCTTACTTTCGGCCAGCTTTGAACCACGTTAACTCCGCATCACAACCAGTGATAATGGGCCATACCTTAGTCAGTTTCAATCCCCATTAAATTAGTTAGATACTGCATTTTTAGCCTACATTTAAACCATATTATAACCAGACTTGGTAACAAGCATATTTTTATAGAAAATTTCAAATACAGTATACCTAATACAAATAATTATGACGTGAATTTGAATGTACAACTATGTTCCCTCGCTCAAGGCTTGAAATTTGAAGAATAATCCTTTCTTCAACTGGGGCTCAAACGAAGAAGAAAAAGTTACCTAAGCTATGCATAAAAATCCTTTACTATCAAAATTTATTGTGATTAATGTTTATGCAAATATATATCTAAAGTATCATGGTTTTGAATGAAATTATGGTATTTACAAATAAAATACGAACTATAATTAATTAACAGAAGAATAATGTAAACACACAACTCAACTAAAAACCAATGTAAAACGTCAAGTGCAGCATCAAAGTTTGAACTATATAAAGCTGCCATTGCTGATTTTCATTACAACAATAATCTAGCGAGTGCTGTGGCTTAATACACGAACTGACATTAATCCATCAGAAAGCTTGGTTAACATATGGCTTAAATATGGACTAACATTGCAATATCTGACTAACTTAATATCGATTGAAACTTTTTGGCAACGTTGCTAAAAATTGGCCCAAAGTAGGCCTAACACTGTTTGGAAGCTGGCTAAGATATGGATCCCCACTGATTTCAATATGGCGGTTCTAGCATGAGTATGGCTCAAAACTGGCTAATCTGGTTGCCAGTGGCCAAGCTATGGTACTATTCTGGCAACAGTATGACTGAAAATCAGTAACATTATATGACCCAGATACGGGCCGTTGTACAAATATAGGCTGGGCCGATGGATCTGGGCCAGGTATGGCTCACATTGACTTTGCTGTCAGGGGAATGAGGATAATCACACCCAACACAATATATATGTGCAGTGGGGTGGAAGAAGATGGTAGAAAATTTTTTAGGTAGGATGAAAAAAGTGGATAATTTCAAATATTTCAGCTCTGTAAGGAATTATCATTTGCCTACGGGTTCCTCTCGGGAAGTTGCCCAGATAACATACCCGCGTCTTTAATGATCATTAAAAACGCGGGCTATTCCGCTAGCATGTTACTTGAATCAACGGGCTTCATTGCTTATCCAAGTCAGAAACGATTCTTTTTAAGACAGTTAC
Source organism: Archaeomysis grebnitzkii (assembly GCA_031471125.1). Classification (NCBI taxonomy): domain Eukaryota; kingdom Metazoa; phylum Arthropoda; class Malacostraca; order Mysida; family Mysidae; genus Archaeomysis; species Archaeomysis grebnitzkii. The sequence continues at coordinate 5,078 of JARUHE010333725.1, read as the reverse complement.
ATACCTAAATTAGAGCTAAAAAACAATAAAATAAGCATCTTGTATAGCCGGGTAAGACCACTGATTTAATCAGCAGAATAACCCGATCAAGAAAGAGTCTTATTTTAGCTGGCTAACCCGACTAAATAAGTGTCTTGATAAATGACGGCAAAAACATAGTTTAGATCCAGTTTAAAAAGTACTAAAAGTACTAAACATGAAAATATTGTTATTTAACTTATTTTGTGAAATAGTACTTTACCTTATCTTACCAAACTTAACCTAACCTAGTCTAAAATGAATCACAAATAAAGTGTGCCATTGGAAGACTAGAAATCTCCCTAAATTGATAATACTTTCTTGTTAAAGTTGCTAGAATTGATTAATATGGATCTAAAGTAAGATTTAGCCTAAATGACACCCTGAACAAAATCTATTTTTTTTATTTCAAGAGGACATTAATTTTTTATTATAGGAATACAATTTTTGTTGGTTTATAGAAGACGAAAAAGTATTATATTTTGGCATAACGAATGAAAGCCAAAAAATAATCAAACATAGTTATGAATTTCTCAAAATGTTTACACTCAATAAGTGTCACTCATGCAAACTCAAATAGGTTCACCAATAAAAGTTTTAACGATTGTTAAAAACTCTTAAAAGGGTGGGTTGTGATGATTAAAATAAATACTCTTGTAATACGCTGATTAAACACTACTTAAAGATCTAGGCACAGTGGGCCTCGGTTTGTCCCACTTGAATAAGCAGTACCCCATAGTAAAAAGAGTCCTATTTTGGTTGGTGCGTTATCTGGGTGGGTTTTGTTTAGAATCCGTGGAGTAATCCAGGTTTTGTGTGGTGGAGAAGGGAAAGGGTTTGGTGCTGGAGTTTCTCTTTTGATAGTTCAGGACGGATTTGATCAGCCATAAAGAGATGATGCAGGCGATTAGTGCGAGTCACACAAAAATAACAGACAGTACTGCGCGCGGTCGATGCGCGGGAACTGCTGCTGCTGCGCGGTAAGACAAAATCATCAATAGTCCTGCACGGAAAGCTATAATTTGTTTACGTCATAAGGTGATTGTTTAGTGATTTAAAAAAAATGAAACGTCTTTTTCTGATGGTAATGGTCAACATACCCTATATCTTAGATCTGTTTGTGCCAATGCTTCGCCATCTCTGATCTTACAACATACACAAATTAAAAATGAACAATTTTGGAAAATAAACATCTGTCGTCAGTTACAACGGGTAAGTGTTCTTTGAACTGTTTGTTTAATACTTGAATGTTAAACAAATGGATCTTTATTGCTTACTAGGTAAAGTATAAACTAAGAATGTAAACTGCTAAATATTGTACAGCAAAGTATTGTTTTCTGTGTGTGTGGGTGTGTGCGCAGTGGAAAAACTAAGATGTTGACATCTTCAGGTCAGCTGAATTGACATCAGTTTAAATAGTGTTATTTTTTTTTGGGTAGGCTTTACGACTTGTGTATCAGCTCCCAAGTTGTAACAATTGATCTTACTAGGAAAAATAGTATTATTGTTCATTCATACAAAATTTTTATTAAAAACATATATTAAAATAATTTTATAGGCCTATTTGCACCGTAGGCAAGTGATATTTTATGTCTATGTTCAACATTTAAACAATTTCAAACGTTACGAAATAATTACAATTGAAAATTAAATAACTAAGGTATGTGCTTAATATTAATAACAGCTATAGTTTACTGTACATTACATTACAAAATGAACTTAATAGTTAGCTCATAAGAACAATGAAATATCATACTAAGTCGCATTCAAATCAATTTCATCAGACGAAATTGAAAATTATGACAACAAATGACGTCACCTTGTATCTACATACAACTTGTTTCTTTTTTAAATGTTTATTAATGCTTCAATAAAACTAATATCAAGCACATTTCTAATATATACTTTCAAACTGGTTTGAATAGACATTAATTTACAAAATGAATGAAACGTTTGTTGTCATCGTACATCTGACACCATCTTTAGAACCAACATTTATTCTAAATTGTGAGTGAATTCATCATATAAATGTATATGAAAATATTTTTATTTGAAATGTAACACAAAATTAATACGCTTTGCAAAACAAAAAACGAAAAGAAATAAGTATTATTTATATTGTGAATTTGTTTGAATAAAATTGCAATGAGGACCAATTACGAACGTGACATCACGTTTTTCAATCTTTCCAACAAGATTGATATGAGAATACAACTCTAGTAAAACTAAATAGTTGCCAGGTTATTTATAATTTTAATTTATAATATTAATTTCTTACTTATTTTGACAGATCAAATTTATTGGCCAATAATGAAACACAATTGATTAAATGAAATAAACAGATTTTCATTGAAACATTTGATGTTTCAATTTAAATATTAAAATGTTAATGTTACATAACATAACAAATATATAATCTGGCAACTATTTTCCCTCTATACCCAACTGCAGCTTCCCGATCCCCTTAGAGTGCCTCGTGCAGTTAAAGCCCAGATCTGACGCATTAGCTTTCATTCATTTCAATCGGCTGGTTAGTTTTTTTGTTTGTTTTTTTCTTTTCAAACGTACGTTACGGTAAATTAATTAAGTTATTTCGTTAACTCTTAATTCTGATTACTTCATAACGTCGAAATTTCTTAATTTTAAAACATATGCATAATAGATTACCTGCGTACATTTAAAATATGCCTAGACCTATGAACTAACCTTAACCATTTAATGTTAGGCATCAGTGTGCGAAAAACAATATTTTGTTGTCCTTTTCAACCAAAAATCCTTGAACAAATGTTTTTCTTTAATAAAAACTGAAAAAATCCAAAAAATAATGTACTTTTTGAAATGAAAGAACAGTTTTTACCTTGGCATGCTCAATTATAATAAATGGTTATGCGTGAATGAACACAAAATAAATTTATTTGTACAATTAAAACTTAAAAAAGCCAAACATTAATGTGTTTTTTTTAAAATGAAAATATAGTTTTTACCTAGGCATATTCAATTATAATAAATGGTTATGTGTGAATGAACACAAAATAAATGTATTTCTGCAATAAAAACTTAAAAAAGCCAAAAATTAATGTCCTTTTTCTAATGAAAAAATATCTTTTAGCATCATGGTTTCTAGCTAGGCATATTTAATAATAATAAATGGTTATGTGTGAGTGAACCTTATTATTCTCAGTGAGACCAATTGTTCAAATATAAAAGCTATTAGTCGTAAAATTGAATAGAAAAAAGCTTAATACTTTTTAAAATTATATCAATTCAGCTGACCTGAGAAAGGCAACACCTTAGCCTTTCTACTGCCTCCAACTTTGACTTTAGTTTATTGGTTTGAAATTATGTTTCTAATTCTGAGGTTATTTTAAATTTTCACTTATAAATGTAGGAATATTTGTGTTTTGGTGTTCAAAAAAAATAAGTTGGATGCGGTTTCTTTGAATATATCTCAGGTTGAAAAAATAAATAAATAGCCTAAGAGTAGGGTGCCAAAAACTCGATTGTCAGGTTGTTTGAGTTCATCAACAAGCATAAATATCTCGAAGGTTGAAGTTCAAGAGTCAGTTTAGCATCCCACCAATAACAAGAGGTTTAAATAGGGATAATCAATAGTAATTCTAATGAAAAAACATAAATATAGCTATTATGTTTTATTTGTTCAAAGGATTCATATGTACAATCCATCTGAGCAAATGGGTGTGCAACTGGAAACTCCACTAGTAATCTATAGTAGAAAAGACTAGTGAAGCTGACAGTGAGTTGTAAACATTTAACAAAATTTGTATCATTGATTATTATTGACAGTGTAAACATAAACCAAATGGAAACAAACCTTAACAAGTGCTCATATAATAAGCTTATTTCAATTTAAGTATAGTGCCATAGGACCTAATTGTTAGAATTGTATTTTAGGTTAGTTTTGTCTGAAGTCTGTTATCTGTACTAATGATTGGGCCAATTTTAAAATAATTACAATCTGTCGTAGGACTCAAATTAAACCCAATTTTTCAAGGGTTAACTCCAATTAAGTCTAAATTGAGCTGGTTTGGATTATTGGAGTTAAATTTTGACAAATTGGGTTGTTAGTCCAACAAAAAAATGTCACTCTGTGTACTAGTAATGATTTAAATAACTTTTATTAAAAATATTTATAAGGAAAAATGTTTTCCAGGAGATGCAGTGCATCAAGAGTGTCCAAAAAAAGTTTTGGAGAACAATTTTCCTTTCATTATTTTTAATACGTCATTTAAATCGGTACTAGTACACTTCCATGCAAAACTACGAATTATTTATACTAACAATGGCCTTCATTTCGAAAAAAAAAACCTAATTCAATTCAATTTATTTATTTTTAAAAAGATGGTCAGATGAAGCTCTGCCTGGAGAACATTTATGGTAGGTGAATTTTCGGAGAACGAAAAAAAAATGTCTGTTTGACGCACTGCCCTGATGTAGGGTAATTTATGTAAATTTTGAATCCAATAACATGTAATCTTTTGAATGTCAGGTTAGACGCTATAAGCACATCCATGGTATTCCGTGTTTTTTCAGTCTACTATTAGGATTTTAAGGTTCGTTAATAAAAATACTTTAGGCCAAAAATGCACCAAAGTTAGGTTAGGTGAGCAGGCTGTCGCTTTAGTTTTGGCCATGAACTCCTGTGGCACATATTCAGAACCTTATGTGGCCACCTAAATGGTATGTATTCAGTAAAGTTGTCAGGAAAATAATGACCATTATGGAATAACAATAACAAATAATGATAATAAGAATAAAGAAAAAAAACTTTAATAAATACTGATAATAACTGTACAAGCGAATTACAGTGGCTAGCCTAACATTACTAACCTAGCATATTTCAAAATGTTTTAATCTAATTAAACCCCCATCATTAATCACAAGAAACTAATATAATACATCAATTGTCACTTTTATAATTTCATGTCGAACCAATATCATTTAAAGCTTTTTTTTTTTTTTTTTGGACCGGAACCAAGGTAAAAAATCGCCGGATACCACCAAGTCAGTCTATAAGCAAGGCTAACTGGTAGTTATGTGGG
>JARUHE010333714.1:0-10766 GCA_031471125.1 Archaeomysis grebnitzkii | reverse complement strand
GTGTGTGTGTGTGTGTGTGTGTGTGTGTGTGTGTGTGTGTGTGTGTGTGTGTGTGTGTGTGTGTGTGTGTATGATGTATCCACATGAAGGTAGAGTTGTAATAAACACCATGTGAACACTTGTCAAAAAACATTTTAAAATGAAAAAAAAAAACAATTTTTACTTTTATTTAATATCTCAATGATTTTTATTTTGGGGGAGTTGATCTTCTAAAAAAAAATTTCAGAAGTTCTTCCAAAAATTGTTTGAAAAATGTAATCATCTGTTTAGGTTTTTTTTTAATTTCTTCATGATTTTATTTTCGTTCATCCAAATTGAATAAAATTTGTCAAATATTAATTATGATTTTATCTTACTCCAATACTAAACTTAATTTTTAATTTTAAATTATTCTTTATAATATTATTATCATTTATGTTATTATTATTCTTTATAATATTATTATTATTTATGTAACTATTATCATTTACAATATTACTTTTGTTTATGTTATATTATTATTATTATTATTATATACAACATTATTGTTATTTATGCATGTTATTATTATTGTTTATGTTATTATTGTTATATATGCTATTATTATTATTTATGTTATTGTTATTATTTATGTTATTGTTATTATTTATGTTATTGTTATTATTTACAATATTATTGTTATTTATGTTATTATTATTATTATTATTATTTACAATGTTGTTATTACTTATATTATTATTATTATTGTTTCTGTTTCATAACTACATTAGTTTGCTATTATTTTATTATTATTAGCATTGAAATCATCATTAGCGAGCTCATTGCTATTATTATCAAAACTTGTATTATATTATTGTTAGTTCTGTGTTATCTGTCTCTAATATTAATGATAAATCACAGGTAGTATCTTGGCGCTACAAATATAATCTCATAATCTGGTATTAACCAGTATTAAAATGCAGTGTCTCCAAAAAATAATGTAGATTATGAATTATGAATAATATTTGTTGTCCATTGTTTACTTTAACAACAAAACATTTTTCATTTATTAATAAAATACAATTTATTTGTTTACTTTGAATACTTTAAATATTGCTTCGAAGTTTATTTGTCGAGCGTGCGTTGCGAAGCTCTACTTTTCCGGTGTCATTTTCCTCGCCGTCCTCGTCGTCGGCGTTAGACAATGACTTGACTGCTTATATATCTATTTTTAAAACTTTATTTCATATAGGATTGGTTTTAATATATTAATTGATGGTTTCCTTCATTTTATTACTCTTTACCTATAATGTTTCATTAACCTAATTTATAATTTTTTTAAAGATTTTCATTTTTCATTTTTGTTTCTATTTATGCATCAATGGATTGTAAATTAAATATTAATGAACAGTCTCTAGGATGAATTCTTAATTAAAAAATGTTTTCTCACTTTGTAACACCTTTTTTGATTGACATTTTTGATTGGGGAGATAGGACAACATTTTTGATACATTTTTTCATACTTTTTTATGTATACATCAATGGATTGGAAAATAAGTATACATAAATAGTTCCAAACCGGAATTTCTTATTAAAATATGTTTTCCAATTTTTGATTGACATTCCGATTGGGGAGATACAATTTTGTTTTACATATTTTGTTTTATTTATGCATCAATGGATTGGAAATGAAGTATACATAAATTGTTTATAAGGTGAATATTTGATTAAATTATATTTTCTCACTTTGTAACACCATTTTTTATTGACATTTCTGATTTTGGAGATAGGATTAATTTTTGTTAATTTTAGTTATGCATCAATGGATTGGGAATGAAGTATACATAAATAGTCTCTAAGGTGAACTTTGTTTCTCAAAAGTAGAAGAATGTTTGATAGGTTTTTTAAAGTTACTGAATGAATGATCACGAAACCTGTTATTACTAGTTTCATCGAATATAACTTTGCTGGCATAAATAACATTTGGTTTTTTAATTTTTCCGCCAGCCGTTCAGACCTTATTTCACAAATTACAAAATAATGAAACATCACTCAAATTGCATAACAATAACAGTAATAATAACAACAGTAACAATAATAATAATGACAGCAATAATAATAATAATGACAGCAATAATAATAACAACAATAATAATAACAACAATAATAATAATATAAACAACAGTAACAATAATAATAAGAATAATAGAAGATGAAACCCAACTTCATTTTGATACTCATTAACATTGATTTTTTCAACTTTGTGTTCAGTTTATTTTCAGTGACATCTTTAAAACTTTAAAAAAAATGAAAAATATTAGGAAAATAATAAAGTAAAAAATGGAAAAGTTTGAAGAAAAAAAAAGGTAATAAATTAAAAACAAGTTGAAAAGATTAGGAGAAGAAAAATAACAATAAAGTAAAAAAAAAGGACGATGGAATATCAAAACCTTTAATAAAGAATTTTTATTCATAAAATAAAACAAATGTTTGAGGTTTCTTTCATGTCGAAAAGAAATAAAATAGTTCATCCAATCATTAATATCTAATTCACCAATCAATACTATCATATGATATCAATAATTGGTATCTAACTCAATCAATCATTAATATCCAATTCAACCAATCATCAGTATCCAATTCAACCAATCATTAATATACAATTCAACCAATCATCAATATCCAATTCAACCAATAATTAATATACAATTCAACCAATCATCAATATCCAATTCAACCAATCATTAAAATACAATTCAACCCTTCATCAATATCCAATTCAACCAATCATTAATATACAATTCAACCAATCATCAATATCCAATTCAACCAATCATTAATATACAATTCAGCAAGACTCGGATTAGCTCAGCTTCTTTATAATAGACTAAATGGATCAACAACAATAAGGTATCAAAGTGATACCAATCTTGGTATCACATCTATGTCCGATATCTGATTTCTTAACTGCCATGGTATCATGTTGGTATCATGTTGGTATAATGTTGGTATCATGTTGGTATCATGTTGGTATAATGTTGAATGCTCTTTTAAATATAATAAGTGGTTAATCTTACCAACATGCACGCAATTTTGTAATTTCTTCAATAGAGTTTTTTTTTAGCAAAAATAGTATTTATTAAAATTGTAATATGATGAAATATTTTCATTAAATTATTGAAATAGATGCAATATTGCAGTAATTATATCATTTTATATATGGCAAATCTAAATCGTACGTCCGCCATTCTTGTTTTTCAGTGGTCCTCTTATTTGTATATTTACACTCTGTATTTACAACAAAGTTGGGTTAGGTGAGGTTCTGTAGTTTTTCTACGACTTTAGAAATAAAATGATTGTAAAAACCTTTATTTATAAGCAGTTCCATTACACGCTGCCAACCAAGTAAATTCAAAATATAACATTGTCGAACAATTGCATCGGCGTTGGTAAGTTTTACCTAATACCTAATTTTAGGTTTATCATACAGTTATGTGTTGTTTCATTTCATAATTTACGTAATTTTGAAAATACTTAATTTTTAATTTTCCTTTTAATAACAATGATAAGAATAATGTTAATGTTGATATTTGTTGTACTTTTTGTACTCAAGTTTATATTGTTGGAGTAGATTAATTCAACATTAAATAAATTAATTAAATTAATTAATTAAATTAGCTTTGGTTCCAAAAAATACAAGAAAAATATATTTCCAGTTTCAAGTTTTAGAATTTAAAAATATACTATTTAGAAATTTCAACATTACACAACAATTTATTGTGAAAATTGCAAAATAAAAAAACAGATTTAATAGTTTATGAACAAATAAAAAATATTTAAACGTTTCACAGAATAATCAGGACTTGTAATGTGCACGAATAGCTTTCTTTTATTGAACATTATTCTCATATTCTAAACATTTAATGTTCAAAAATATGTTTTTGTTGTTTATATTGCTATTATTATTATTACTCATATTAGTGCTATTACTTTTATTATTCTTATTATTATCATTATTATTACTCATATTAGTGCTATTACTTTTATTATTATTATTATTATTATTATTATTACTACTCATATTAGTATTATTACTTTTATTATTATTACTCATATTAGTATTATTACTTTTTTTATTATTATTATTATTATTACTCATATTAGTGTTATTACTTTTATTATTATTATTATTATTACTCATATTAGTGTTATTAGTTTTGTTATTATTATTGTTATTATTATTATTATTATTATTATTATTACTCATATTAGAATTATTACTTGTATTATTATTATTATTACTACTCATATTGTTATCCATATTTTATCATTATACTTTAAAATATAGTTAACATTTAAAAAATTGTTTTAAAAAATTCTAAAGATTTTTGTTAAAACAATTTAAAAAGGATGTTTTAATTATCTTGCGTTGTGTTAATTATCTAATGGGTTGCTCTTGTAGGATATCCTCAATTCCTATTCAATGTTAACTCGTTACAGCTTCGCTCTTTTTTGTTCTTTTTCTTGTTTCAAATAATAAAAGAATTTGTCTATCATTTTTTGCTTTCAGTAATAAATAATGATCAAATATAACTAGACTATTTTACATGTAGTTTTATTTCTCAAAAGCTTAAACTTTCATAAAAACATCTTATTCATAACTTCCTAGTTAGAAAACTCGCCAAAATAAAAAAAATAAAAAAAAACTCGCCAAACTTTGTCGATTCAAATCACAAAATACTTTTTTTAAATAAACTTCCACTGAAGCGTTCATAGAAATTTATTTTTATAGTTTAAATTCTAAGAACTAAAACAAATTTAATAAAAGTTTTAATGAATAAATAATCAGTTTGCGGAAATATCCTTGATGCATAAACATCAAAGTATTATTTTTTGATTTTGTATTGAATAACTTTCCAAATAATTGAATTATATTAATAACTTAATTCGAATCAGATCACTGAAAAAAAAATAAAGTCCATCAAACGTTTTCAATCTGAATAGTTGAACAAATTTAAAATATTAAATAAATAAGAAATGTTAAATAAATAAAGAATATTAAATAAATAAGAAATATTAAATAAATAAGAAATATTAAATAAATAAGAAATGTTAAATAAATAAGAATATTTAATAAATAAGAAATATTACATAAATAAGGAATATTAAATAAATGAAAAATGTTAAATAAATAAGAAATATTAAATAAATCAAAGATATTAAAAAAATAAGAAATATTAAATAAATAAATATATTAAACAAATAAGAAATATTACATAAATAAGAAACATTAAATAAATAAGAAACATTAAATAAATAAGAAATATTACATAAATAAGAAACATTAAATAAATAAGAAATATTAAATAAATAAGAATATTTAATAAATAAGAAATATTAAATAAATAAGAATTTTTAATAAATAAGAAATATTAATTAAACAAGAAATATTAAATATATAAGAAATATTAATTAAACAAGAAATATTAAATATATAAGAAATATTAAATAAATAAAAAATATTAAATAAATAAAAATGTTAAACAAATAAAAATATTAAATAAATGAGAAATATTAAATAAATAAGAAATATTAAATGAATGAGAAATATTAGATACAATAAAACATGTTACATAAATATGAAATATTAAATAAATACAAAATGTTTAAATGAATAAAAAATATTAAATAAATAAGAAATGTTAAACAAATAAGAGATGTTAAATAAATACAAAATACTAAATAAATAAGAAATAAAAAATAAATAAGAATCATTAAAAAAGTAAAAAAATAAATATTAAGTAAATAATAATTATTAAATAAATAAGAATAAATAATAAATATTACATAAATATAAAATGTTAAATCTATAATAAATATCAAATAAATAATAAATACTAAACAAATATTAGATAAACAATAAACATCAAACAAATTGTTAAACCTAATAGATAGTAACAATCATTTTTATTGAGTATTTTGAAATGCATTAGTGAACGAACATTTTTTCATAAAAATATCTAAAAACTATAACTGAATAAAAAATGTTTAAAGAAAAATGTCAAATAAGTAAAACTTAAACTGCCAAAAATTTCAATAATTCTAACGAAGAATGTTGAAAAAATTTCACTTGTTTTTCTATTTTTTAATTTCACATTAAATAAAAGACAAACAGCATATTTTTAAATCATTTTTCAGTATCCTTAATAAGTACAGATTTAATATTTTTGACACATAGGTCTAAAAATCATTAGAAATTGTATCGATTGTGAACAAGAAAACAATTTTATTTATTTACCCATTCAATAAAATAAGTGTTTAGTCATTGATACATAAATAAACTTAAAAATCCATTTTCGTAAAAAGAAAATAATAAATAATATTAAGCACACAAAATATTTGATTTGATTTAATACTAAAAGTGTAAACATTAAACAATGCATTCAAAGTCCAAACTTGGAATTAAACAAAATAATTCAAATTTTTTAGTATTTGATAAACATTTTAACAATTTTTTTAATAATTATTTAGTGATTTTTTATCTAAATGCACATATCGCTATATATTATATTACATTTTATTGCTTGTAGCTGACATTTATGTACAAAAATATTCACTTATTAAGCTTTGCTGAAATTTTATATTGCTTCAACACATAAAAATGACCAACATTAGCATTTTTTGCCTCAACCACTGCAAACAGAATATCTTCACTAATATTACAATTTCAGCATAGAATGCGTTACTTATTTCGTGTGCGTGCATGTCTGTGTGTGTGTGCACCTTATTTGTATACAATTTTGTGTTTTTTCTTAATATTATGTAGGAACTTTGGTATATATTATGTAGGAACTTTTGTATATATTATGTAGGGGTATTATAAATATTATGTAGCGGCTTTTATATATATTATGCAGGGGCTTTAATATATATTATGTAGGGCTTTTATATATTTTATGTAGAGGCTTTTATATATATTATATAGGGGCTTTTATATATATTATGTAGGGGCTTTTATTTATATCGTGTAGGGGCCTTTATATATAGTATGTAGAGGATTTATGTAGAGGCCTTAATCAAACTTAACCAATCTTTGTCCCGCTTCACATATCAACCTTAATACTACTACCCACATCAAGTGACTTGTACCTTGAAGGTATCCAACTGCCATATGATACGCTTCCTTAACCCGTAATAAGCTTAACATATGAGACTTTAAGAGAAGACATCCACGTTCAAGTAACGCAATGAATAGTTTGGAGCGGACTCGAACCAATGCGAATGAGGTTCGCTTACGCGGCTTTAATGTTGCGGTTATGTTTGTATGTTTGTAAATGTACTTCATATAATGGCCAAAAATATGTAACACTAAACCATTTTTATTCGCGAATATTAGCATTTGCATAAAATTAATAAAGTGGAGCAAAGTTATATTAAAAGGCAAGGAAGGTTCGAATTTTAAAAGTATTTTGTTTCCCTATGAAATATAAGGTTTCTTGAATGTTGCAGCGAACATGTATTTGTTTTTAAACGGTTTTATTTCTTAGTTTATTTGATAGTTCAATAGTAGTTTAAATATCGTTTCTTTTATTTAAGAAATGTTATTATTATTTTTATTATTATTGTTGTATTATTATTGTATTATTATTTCTATTATTATTATTATTTTTTTATTATTGTATTATTATTTTTATTATTATTATTATTGTTATTATAATTTTCAAAGATCTTGAAGCCACATGAACATTGAAGCCGTGTCAAACTGGACTATACCCATCAACAAAAATTTAGGGCTCAAGTAATATAATGTAATAATATTTTAGGCTTTTATGTCGCGGGTTAGGTCGAACTTAACCAATGGTTACGGTCGGATGCAGATGCGGATTCGTCGATTTACAGATGCGTTACGCATCCGTGATTCGTTTACTGTGTGGTATAAACTTTATCAGTAATTCGATTTCTGCCAAAAAAATATTTTTCTATTTTAAAATGTGCGTTTGTTTTTAATCGTAATTAAGTTTTTATTTCAGAAAAAATAAATATATTTCACATAATTACAAAGTTATTTTGAAATAAAGTAACTATAAATAAATCATTAACCTTGGGATGAACGCATGGTTTCATGAAAATCATAGTCACTGATAAAGTTTATACCACACAATAAACGGATGCGTAACGCATTTGTAAATTGACGAACCTGTAGTTTTGACTAGACAAATTATGCATCCGCATCTGCATCCAACCGTAACCAATTTCAGTCTCATTCCACACAAAACTCTTAATATTAATATATGCATCAAATGATGTGTACCCTAAAGATATGCAGCCGACATATGGCGCTTCCTTCAAACCGGGGGAAGCTTAGCCCATGAGATCTTAAGGGAATACAGTCATATTAAAGTTCCCAATGAATAGTCTTAACCGGATTAAAATCTTCAAACAACCTTCTTATCCAACCAGCCATCATCTCTCACGCTTCTATCGACGGTTTCATAGACATAATTTTGCTTTCGGCACGTAAGACTTTATCCGTTTCTTGTACCACCGGTGATACATTAGTCCAACGGCTTACTCTATATTATTTTACACCAGTGATACAATTAATTTAGATTTATTTTCAATTACTTTATACAGGTAACTAGTTACCTGTATAAAGTAATTAAAAACATAACGAACTTAATTTGTATCACTGGTGTAATAGTGGATAAGTCATTAGATTAATGTATCACTGGTGTAACAAGAAACGGTCGAAATAGTAAGACCCTTAAGATCTTTCAAATTTGCCAAGTCCAAAACTTTTACCAAGATTTGTTTATGTTGATCCAACATCAAATTTATATCAGCTAAGCAAGGTAGCAATATAAGACCAACCTTGTTCTATAATAATAATAATAATAATAATAATAATAATAATAATAATAATAAAAATAATAATAATAATAATAATAATAATACAAATAATAATAATAATAATACTACTACTACTAATAATAATAATAATAATAATAATAATAATAATAATAGGTTTTATTTGTTTACATTACTATTAATTTATGAAAAATCGTGCGTAGCTCCTAACGATATACTGTTACAAAATTAAAGCAAATTCTTAGGAAGCTATAGTAATTTGTTTGATAGGTGGACGCATTTCGGCAACTCAACCTAGCAATAAATTACAATGTTTTGTAATAATAAAAAAACATTAAATTGAGAACAAACAAAAGTGTGATTGAAATTTTGAAACAAATCAAATATTTTATAAAAAAAAATTATTTTAAAAATCAAATAAATAGCAAATAGATTTTGTTTGTTTTGAAAATGAAAATACTTCTATTGAAAAAAAAGTTATAATAATTAAATGATTAATTTTACTTTAAAAAATAGCTCTAATGATGGAAGGATGTTTTAAAATATGAATTCTGCAATACTAATATTAAATAAAATAAAATAAAATGAAATAAAATAAAATAAAATACAATGAAATAAAACAAAATAAAATAAAATGTAAAATAAAATTCTTCAATATTAAAATTAAATTATTGTATACTAAATAAATAAATAGATGAATAAACAAAAATAATAAATAATAAATAATATTAATATTGAATTATTGTATAATACATAAATAAACAGATAAATAAATAATAAATAATAAATAATATTAATATTAAATTATTGTATAATAAATAAATAAACAAACAAATAAATAAAGAAATAATAAATAAAAATAATGTTAATATTAAATTATTGTATAATATAGATTATAGAACGTAAAAGGTTTTGTAATGGAAATTGTTTTTTTCACACACCAGTTGAAAAAAAATCACTTTTTACAAAATAATTATATAGTTTATAGAAAATTTAATTTTTATTTTGAATTTGTTGTTTTATTTGGTGACATATTAGATACATTTGTGCTACAACATCTGAACTGTAAAAACATTGTGTTATTCATTCAATATTTGAACACTTTAACCGTTTCTTGTAACACCGTTGTTACAAGATACGGTTAAAGTGTTAAGTGGTTTCTGACAAGTAAGTAATCATTTATAATTGGTTTGTTCTAAAGCAACGATCATTCAAATTTGTAAACTTAAGCCATGCTTCCAATTCTAACAGTTTCAAAATGGGAACGTCACTCTTTTTGAAACAGTTTTAGAGAGCTCGGAAACACAAAACCCAAAAAAATTTGAAATAAAAGTCCATTGAAAGTTAACTTTTAATTTATTTATTTATTAATTTATGAAAGTATTACTTAAATTTACTAATCCTCTTAAAATAAAATAAAATATTTAAAAGTTTATAGTTGAGTTATGAAAAACTGATGGCAACTGAAAAGTCGCCATATTTTATTGATTTGATTTTTGTCTTTATAAATAGTTTATAGCTTATGTACTTAACTTGTTTATTGAAAATCTATATAAATATTCAAACAAAAATTATAACCTTATGATATATAAGCCATCTTTCTGATTCTAACAACTTGCAAACAGTTCGTAAAATTTGGAAAATTATGACGTCATAGGTGTTTCCGACTCTAACAGTTTACGAATTGTTAGAGTCGGAAACATGCCCTTAATTAGACAACTAACAATAACTTTTCTACGTTGTTTTAACGGGCAGTTTTTTTTAAATATTTCTAAATAACTTAAAAATAAATGGATTGCAGATCCTTTTTTCATGACGTGATTCTAGAGAACGGTGCATCCTTCCCTAGTAGCATCTATCCCTAGTTAGTGGCTGATCCTTGTCTATTAGCCACGATTTAGTGGCTATTCTATGGTTCGCTTGGAAAATAGCCCAGAATT
>JARUHE010333703.1:0-10766 GCA_031471125.1 Archaeomysis grebnitzkii | reverse complement strand
TTATTTTTTAACCGGGCTCCGGGATTGAACCAGGGACCTATGATTTGCTGATTGCGTGTGCTAACCCCATCACCACGCAATCAGCAAATCATAGGTCCCTGGTTCAATCCCGGAGTCCGGTTAAAAAAATAATATATATATATATATGCATACATATACTGTATTTATATATTTGGTAAGTTACAAAAAATTGTGATGTACAGGTTGTATTATATTTTTAGGACTGTAACATTAGGGGATTAACCATTCAATAATTTGTTTTATTTTTATATTTTTAATGAACACAGAACTGATTATACTTTAATTACCTACAGTTATATTACTTGCCATTTTATTAATTATGTTTCATTAAAAAGATTGTTAAAAATTAAATTGTTATTATTAATAGTCCATATTTCATATGTTTGTTTTGATAGTTCTACAAATATTTTATATTTCGTTTGTAGCCTTCACTAAAGGTTAACACTATTTTTATCTACCTTCTTAAGAATTTAAACAAGTTTGTCTGCAGTAAATTATTTAATCTAAAATATTGTGTCTGTTAATTGAAGTTAGTTTTATTGTTAATTGGGTATGCATATTTTAACTTTAAAATTGTAAAAAATTAATACAAACATTTATCAACAAAAACAAAAATATCGAAAGATGTTTTCATTTTTTAAATTGCAGTTTCAAATAAAAATAATTATTTTAAGAAGCATACGAATGTTATTGAATGAGAAAGAATCTTAAGTGTTTGAATATTTTACATTTTTGAAATTTTGAATAAAACTTTTAAGTACATGTTCAAAAAAGTTTAATAGAAATTCAGAAATTTAAATATAACATTTTTGCTCATTTGTTTTTATCATTTTAAAAATATTTCTTAGATTTTTTAGAAATGAAGAAAGAAGTGAAATAAAATGTATTTCTTTTTAAAATTATTTAAGCTATCGACAATTACATTTTACAAATACTCAACATATGAAGATAAACTTTTAACCATTTAGTTACTCTCAATATTCTGATTCAAATTGTTTTGAAAGTTTTTTAAAATGAAAAACAAGATTATTTTCAAAATCAAAACTAATTTTGATTTTGTACTGCAAAAAAATCAAAATTAATCTAATTATTTTATTGAAAATTATCATTACGATTATCATTAATATTTACTATTCCTCAATTGAGCCTTCATAAAAAGCATTCTAAAATATTCAAAACTCAACTCTTTTTTTAATTCAACATTTTGTTTTTTATTCGAATCACTCCTGAAGTTTTTGTAAGAAAAATAGATGATACATAAGCGAGTATTTTTTTCAATTCTTAAGTAAAGAATTTTTCTTTTTATTTTATGCAATACTGAAAAGAAAATTTGCTAATGATGTGAATATATTTAGAATTTTATGCATTTGTATATATATATATATATATATATATATATATTTGAGTAGCGTGGGTAAAAATTTTCTTTCAGACATGTTTTATTAAATATTATTTCATATTTACAGTTCATTAATTGTCTTTTGGCCTTTTCTAATTTTTTTAATAACTGTTTTGATTAAGAGGCAAGTTAAAACTGAGGTTGAAAAACGTAGTAATTATTCTTTATTGTTTCCTTAACTAGTTTCGCTAGAGTCATCTAGCATGTTCACAAGGAGAGTTATAGTATTACAATGGTTAACAGGTATAAATATAGAGAAGTTAACTATGTTAATAGATGTAATATATTAATGCACTAATGGAGGAATGAGTTTAAAAATGCCACTTAATCTAATCTTTTTATATTTATGTTAGGTTTGTGTTCTTTCATAAACTTTGCTACTGTAATTTCACATTGTTTGTCATTTTGTCATTTATAGAGTATTGTTGTATTATCTACAAGTTATTTCCTTCGTGCTTCTTTTGCAATTAAGGGATGATTTTTTTTAAATGTTCTTTTATAGAACCTTCTTGTAAATGCATCGTTATCTCCTTGATAGTTTGGTACTCGTCTTACCAATGTAGTTGTTAATATGAAGTGAACAACCTTCTGTTTTACAACAATGTTTATAAACTACATTTCTGTGTTGAATATCATTATGTTTACAAGAGGAATTAAGGATTACAATTGCTGAAGTTTTCTTGTTTTAATAGTAAATAATAAGCTTGATTTTGTCGTTACTTTCCACTGGTGTGGTGTCTCTGCGTATGATTGTATTTGATATGTCTTCATCTTTCTTATAATTTCCATTCATTTGGTTTCTAAAGTACAATTTTAAACTTTTCGAATCTTCTCTGACTGTTTTTTGTTCTCTCTCCTTGTCAACTATGTCATTTAAAAACCCAGTGTTGACTATATTTTGCTTGATGTTTCTTAATTTGTTTATTAAATAATCTGGATCGCTTACAGTATTTTTTATACATATTCCATCATTTGTAGATTTATCTATAAGCTTTAGTTATGTAATTAGTTTCATTCTCTTCAATTAAAATGTCTAAAAAGGGCAATTTTCCCTCCTAGTTTAGTTCATATGTAAAATTTAAGACAGATTTATCTTCTAACTAGTTTTTAATTTCTATTAACAATATAACGTATCAGCAATAAGATCTTATGTTTTACAAGCTGAAAAATATTTTAACCATCCAGATGATTTAATATATGATGCACATACAATTCAATGCAAATGTAGTCGATCTTGTATATGATTCATATATAATTCAATGCAATTGACATATAATCAAATGCAATTGTATACGATCTTGTTTATAATGCATATACAATTCAATGCAATTGGATACGACTTTGTATATGATTAATATACAGTGCAGTGCAATTGTATACGATCTTCTATATGATTCATATATAATTCAATGCAGTTTTATAAGATCTTATATAAGGTTCATTTATAGTTCAATGCAATTGTTATACGATCTTATATATGATTAACTTTCACTTCAATGCAATTGTTATACGACCTTGTATATGAATATATACAATTCAGTGCAATTGTTTTCGATGCTGTATATGATTTATTACAGTTCAATGCAATTGTTATATGACCTTGTATATGATTATATACAATTCAGTGCAATTGTTTTCGATGTTGTATATAATTTATTTACAATTCAATGCAACTGTATACTATCTTATATATGGCTCATTTATAGTTCAATCCAATTGGTATACGATCTTGCATAAAGTTCATAACCAGTTCAATGCAAATGTAAACTATCTTGTATATGATTCATATACAATTCAATGTAAATGTATACGACCTTGTATATGATTCATTAACAATTAAAATCAATTGTATGCAATCTTGTATATGATTTATATACATTGCAATGCGCAAAACTTGTATGGTATAAATTTCTAAAAATATGTTTGATAGTTGCAAAGCAAAAGCAATTTAAATTAAAGGTGAATAATAAATGTATCTTTTTATTAGTTTTCATCAAGTGGGTGACCGAGAAAACAAAGTATGTATAAACATCACACCTAAAGATAATATCTACAAAGATCCTGTCTTAATCTGCACTATTAGCAAGTTAAACAACCCCAGCAATGCCTGGTAAACGACTTCTTAACAAATGTAAACAACTTAAACTTATGTGCATCACTAATTGTTAAGTATTGCAAACACATTATGTTCTTCTATAAGGAACCCATTTCCAATCTTGGTTTTTACAATAATTTTTAAACTTTCATACAAGCCTTACAATACGTCCCTCTCCGTGAAGATGTAGGGCAAACATAATGCAATCGATTAGAGGGTCTTAAAAAGATAGCTGTAAGACCGAGATTTACGTAGAAGTTCACCGTAAAATGAGCCTTATTGCACAATGAAAACAAGATCGTATTTGAACGTATATTTTTCATTGGATGTATTGCTGTGATGCATTATGTATAACAAATCGTCGATTCACCATAAACTCCCTCTGGAATTAACCAATTTTTGAAAAATAAAGAACTTTAAATCGAAAATAATGTTTGTATAAGTTTTCTTTCTTCAATTGAACTTTGCAATTTCGATATAATGGAGGCAGTTACAGTACAATGGTGCACCGATAGAAAGCCATTCAACGTAAACTGTTTTGTTGTATTATTCAAATATTTTTATTCAAATCTTTTTAATAAATTTATTCATTAAATATAAAAATGCTTCTATTGTTGTTCATTGATTATTTTTAAAGTTTAGAGGAACATTTAACAAACGGACTTATGTTTGTTATTTATTATACATTTTAAAATACGCATTTGTAAATATTTTGACGTGTGTTTGTAAACATTTTTGAACATAGATTTTAAGTACAAATTAAATATGGCTATATTTATTATTTCTCTGTTCGAAAAACGTATAAAAGAAATATAAACTTATTTTTTTGATTTAAAAGTATTACTATATGATTAATAGGTTAAGGGAATTTAACTAGTTAGGTACTTAATCGAAAAATTTTCTAAGTTTTAAACAAAATTAATATTTGTCCTTAAATTTTTCTTACTGCGAAGTTTAATCTTCCAAGAAGTTCAACAAATTATTTTCTTTCTTTTTGTTCACAGTATTTTGAATTTTTAAGTGACATCTTCTGAGGATTAAGGCAGTATGCTCTAGCACTGTGCTGCCCAACAACATAACATCGGAATTAAAGTTGAATGCCAACTCAATAAAACATGTTGCACCATCACAGGTAATCCAAGGCCAGCACACTTACCACCCTTTAACAAGCTCGCAAGTATCTGTGCACCACCTCTACGACGCGATACTATTATTAAGGTAGAAAAAGAGAAATAATTATCCCACAACAGACACCCTCTCCATTACCATCAAGGAATGCAGTTGACACTGGATATACGCGAGAACTTTGTGACTGCTGAACGTCTTTCAACTTGTGGATATTTATATGAAATAATATTTCACAAATTCAACTGTTTTCTAATGAAAAAAAAACATGCAGCCATTTTTGTTTTTGTTTTTCTGCATTATAATATAAAGAAAGTTATACTTTGAATTTATTTTTAGGCAAGCGCTGATGGTGATGCTGTTGGCGTTGGATCATTTTTTAGATGGATGCACTTTCCCATTATCTAGTCTGTACAACAGTCTGTTTGGGTTTATGAATAAGGATTATATAGAGACCGGTTAAGTAAATGTTTATTGCTAATAGATTAACATCATATGATTATTACCATTGGACATAAACATTACATTATTTATACATACATGCAACATCTTTAGTACCACAGTTCCCTTTCCCCCTTGAGAAAAGATAAATTATTCAGTCTGGTCATCCATAACTTCTCTTCTCTCCAAGGAGAGAAATAAATCTACTTTTAAAATGCAGGTAATGAACCTATCTCGCTTCATCAAGTCTCGCTTATCTCGAAAGTTTTTTCTAACAATTTTTTCCCGTTTAAAGAATCTAGGTGAGCGTCTCTACATACTGTATACTTTGCACCTTTCTAGTGTCTTACACAATGTGAAGGTTTTCTGTTTTTCACTCTATAAACAGAGATATATTTTCTTATTTCAAAACTCACTTATTTCTATCTGGTCGATGGTTGATGGTCCTGCCATCACTTTACTTGGGTGGGAAATTTTTACAGAGTCATTTCAGCTCCTTAGCTTTTCGGCTCTTTAGCTTTGGTAGTTTTCTTGCCAGGTCGAGGGTTTCCTAGTTTGCGGGATCCTTGGCCTATTTGTAAGCTTATCCTCTTAAGTAATTTGGGCGTCGCAGCTTAGGGCTTCAATGCACATCTTTTGACGCCAGCATTTCTGGTGTAACCTCCATTCGCCTATAATTTTTCAGCTTCCGGAATCGTAGCCTCTTTTGAGCCTCGAACAGTTCGGGTCTTTTCCTGCCCCACTTTTTGAGGTTGCATCTTTTTTGTTCTTCATCTTGCAGAAGCCATCATAAAAATAATTATGATACCTTAATAACTCGTCATCACCTTTGTACTCGAGATAAAAGGAGTTCAAACTGCCCTTGCTGCTTCTGGTGTTTCTTCTGTCTCCTCTTCTTAAACATTATTTTCTGTGCACAAAAGGGTATTCTTGTTTCAGTAACAATTTATTCTTTCTGTATGTTTTTTTTCATTTCACAGGAAAGAAATATTCACGTCCTTTTAGGTTCTTTTACGTTGGGCTCCAAGTACAGCAGTCTGCTTGGGTTTGGGAAGAGGGATTATATAGAGACCCGGTTAAAATAAGAGTCCTCTGCAAGTAGAAAATCATATAAATTTACAGTTTTATGTCACTTTGTTAAGTATTAAAAAATGTTGAAACATAAATAAGCGAATTACGCATAATTATTTTTCTTTTCCTTAAAGTACATTGAAAAATTTAAGACTAAAAATTTCCAAGCAATCCAGTTGACGAGGACTCTTATTTCTTGGGCAATAGTCATTAAGAATCGGCTATGTGACATTCGTTGTCACTGCTTGCTCCAATCATGTGAATTGTTTTCGGAAAGCTTAAACAAAATATTTTGTTTCTGTGATTTAATATTCAATGAACAATATGACGTAAATCCACCAAGAAATAATAGTATTCTTCAATTAAAAATAATTCGAAATAAAATATATATTTTTAACTTATTCAATCAGCTTTAAGAAATCAAACAGAAGTTTTGCTATTTTTCGTTACAATGTCTTACAATTACAGTACAGTATAGCTCTTGAGTTATGAAGTATTGGCTGTCTCATAACTCATAGAAATTTCGTACCTCAGGAAGACTGAACATCTGGACAGTTTTCTATGATTGGAATCATACAAAATGAGTGTCATTTATAGATATCCATATCGTTTGTTTTATGTGCGTTAAAAGTATAGATTTAGATAATAAATAACTGCAAGTAAATAATGTACATAAATCAACTATAAATAAAGTATATAAACAAATTAATACAAACATAAAAGTTCAGGCCGATCAATTGTTATATCTTTCATGGAGCTATGTACAAAATACACTTTTGTGAATGTTTGTTGGCAAGTATGTATTTACACACAAAATAAAAAATACATTTGTAACATATTAAAACTATAGAAACAATTAAATAGTTGGCGTTTAAAAGTGTCCCATCTAGTATTTTCAAAAATTTACATTCTGTACCACTTAACATCCTCTAAAAAAAAGATTAAAAAAGCTTAATAATTCATGTACTTCATAATTCAGGTTTGGCATTAATCAGGATGTTCATAATTCTGGACTTCATAACTCAGGAGCTTCAATTGTTAGTTTTTAGTTGTTGAGGACTCTAATTTATTGTGAAATAGTTTTCTTTAAATGTCTCAAAATGCTAACGTATATGTAAGCTCATATACAAATTAAACTATCTTATGTTTTTAAAATAATGATTATTATCAAATTAAAATTATAATCAAATGCTCGGATATAAGGATAAAAGTCCGGCAAATAATAGATCTGAAAGCTGAAAAAGAATCTAAACATTCAGCAAATATGAACATATTTACGAAGAGTTTCTAAATGAAAAGTTTGTCATACTTTTATGTGATTTCAGTATGTCTGACTAATATAGAGGGTGACGTACTGAAGGATCTGAAAAAAGATAGAATAAAATTTCAAATTTTAAAATTGCATCCATTATAGAAACTTTTATTTCCTTGCCTTCATAAATAAACAGCTTTTGAATAAAAAAGTTCATTACAAAATTGTAGCACAAGTTCTGATCATTTTATTCTTTATTAAATGACAAAGAAACAGAGTAAAATTCATATACGAATAGATAGATATTTGTTATCGTGATTAAAAACTCAAAATAAAAATAAATTTTTCACAAAATGAAAAGCAAACATATTAAGAATTTTGTATTTAGTCTTTATACACAAATTTACGTTTCTTATTTGTAATTTGGATGTTTTTGATTGGCATAAATATGGTTTTTGGTTTTTGAAGAAACTATACAAAACTTGTTCAATTGAATTTTAAAAATTTATACATTTTATGTAAGTTATTTATAATTAATTTTATAAAACTTTTATCAGTCATAAATTCGATTTGTTTATAATTGTTCTCGTGCTTTTTAGCGCAAGATAAATCATCCACTAGATATTCTTTAAATTGTCTGTCAAAAACTATTACATTGAAATAATATTGTTATTAAAAATGTTTGCATTTAATTTAAATTTATTTCATGAAACCAATTTAAATATTTACAAAATCACTTTGATGTAGCACCAGCAAAACATACTCAAAATAGCAAAGATTATGAATAACAATCATAGTTAGTCTAAGATAGTAAATAATAACTATCCTCAGTTCTATACCCAAAGTTTCCTTCCTGCATGCATGCATGGTTGTTCAAACCCAACGTGAACTAACACTTCATCAGGCAGAATAGTTCATAATGTGGCTCCAGTTGTCGGTCTAATAATTAAGGCAGTCATACCGGTGTAAATGACCAGTAAAATGATCAAAAATGTTTTATTATGAGAAAACAAAAACAAACTTAATTTCATGACAATCTTCATAAAATGGAAAGAATCAAACATATGGCAGACACCGTAAAAAGGAACCGTTCTTTTTGTCGTATATTTGGATAAGGCAATTTTTCCTTTTAATAAAAAGATAATGATTGAAATACCTTATTATGAGTTGATTAACTATAATATGTCCGTAATTTCGTTAGTTGGTATCAATTTAGCATAGGGCCAATATCAAACATTTATCTCTAATATATTGGTATTTGTCTTCCTTCTAGAAAGTTATGTTCACAAATCATGTGATTAAGAAAACGTTTCTAACAGACATACTGACCTGAAAAAGTGAAAGTTTAAGTTTCGCCCAATTATCTTTGCAGCTGGAAAACCATAGGTGGGTACCTATGAAACCATGCATGGAAGGTAGAACATAGAACGTCCGTTGCTTGGAAAAAAAGAACAAGATGAATAGCATAATTATTCTTCGTTGCTTGGTCTGAAAAAGTTGGATATACTTATTGTTCTTATAAACAACATTAAACCTTTTCCAGGTTGGATATGCTTATTGGATATACTTATTGTTCCTATAAAGAACATTATACCTTTTCTTAGTGTATCATAAATTGTTGTTTATGTATTTCTTAAACATAAGATAAAATTAGTAAACTTTTTAGGTAATATTAAAACCTACATTATAACAACAATAGTTAGATTTTTGATAATTAAGCAGAAGTGTAATGTTGAGAAGTGCCTGAGAGGACTTATATGTCCACACAACTTCAACGTATGTTGGTCCTTATGACAAAAATCAATCAGGCATTAAAGTTTTCGAGATCTTGCAATGCTTCATGAACAAAAAGTTACTATGAAATCGTGGAAGCATTAAATTATAGTTTTTGTATCTTACTTATAGTATAAAAATTATTGTGTTTCAGTTTTTCAATCATGATCATATTGTCTTTTTCATGGCAGATAACATCAAAAGATTACCATGCTACTCTTGTACAATTTGAGGTTTTTGAGTTTGAAGAATGCTTTGAAAAAAATAGATCTTGGTAGTTTTCCTTAGTTATAAGAAAAACCTAAAAAGATATGCTAATGATGAAAAGGAACATAATAACGTACAATAGGTATAATATTAATAATTCAACAATGATCTATAGGTAATGGCAAAAACAATAATAATAACAAATATAATCAAAATTGAAATAAAAATTCAATATTGATATATAGGTAATGAACATAATAATAAAAACTTTAATAACAATAAGAATAAGAATTCAATATTGATGACAATACTAATAATAATAATCTAAAGACAAAGCCAGTAGAATCGCAGTGAATATAAAATGAAAAAAATGCCTATATTTGACAACCTTTTTAAAAATGTCGCTGATTAGCTACGAATCATAAAAATAAAAATATCGAATTTAATGAGTGTTTATTTTACGATTATTTTTTTTCTTTGTCCCACTAAAGGAGGGATATGGATAGTGGGGGCGGGGGCCGGGGGTGGAAGAGGGTTAATTGAAAAAATTTTCACATTGCTCCATTATACAATGAATAATAATTGAATATTAGTCATTCATTAATTCTATTGATTAAATATTGTTTGTCAAGTATGTTTTTTTTCTTTTTAATTTATTAATTAATTAGGTTTCCATTTTTATCAGTTTTTTTTATTCAATTTGTCATTAATATGGGAAGGCAAATAAGTTTTGTGTTTATTTTCATATAATTATAATAGTCAAGTCAGTCCATGTTTGATCTAATCGTTTTTATTTCGGTTTTGCAATCAATTGTTAACCTGTTTTTTTAATCATAGTTTAATCTAACCGTTTTTATTTCGGTTTCGCAATCAATTGTTAACCTGTTTTTGTAACCATAGTTTGATCTAATCGTTTTTATTTCGGTTTTGCAATCAATTGTTAACCTGTTTTTGTAACCATAGTTTGATTTAATCGTTTTTATATCGGTTTTGCAATCAATTGTTAACCTGTTTTTGTAACCAAAGTTTGATCTAATCGTTTTTATTTCGGTTTTGAAATCAATTGTTAACCTGTTTTGGTAACCTTAGTTTGATTTAATCGTTTTTATTTCGGTTTTGCAATCAATTGTTAACCTGTTTTTGTAACCATAGTTTGATCTAATGGTTTTTATTTCGGTTTTGCAATCAATTGTTAACCTGTTTTTGTAACCATAGTTTGGTATCACTTTTAGTTTTCCTGTTTTTGTAACCATAGTTTGTGATCACTTTTAGTTTTCCTGTTTTTTTAACCATAGTTTGTGATCACTTTTAGTTTTCGTGTTTTTTTAACCATAGTTTGTGATCAGTTTTAGTTTTCCTGTTTTTTTAAACATAGTTTGTGA
>JARUHE010333692.1:0-10768 GCA_031471125.1 Archaeomysis grebnitzkii | reverse complement strand
TTTTAATTCGTGTTATGGGTTTGCAATAATTAAATTAATGATAAATATAAATAATTATATAAATATAATTTATTAAATAGTCAAATTTGTAAAGTCGACATGGAAAAACAATTTCCAGATAGCACTAGCGGTTTTCTATGATCTACAAAAGATTTAGGTTTTTATCTTAATTCTATCCAAACTTAGAGACATTCAAACATGTGTATTTTTCAAGTACATATATGTATGTCTGTGAGGTAATGGGTTAATAAAACTGCACACCTCTCAAAAACTAGTTTTATCACTAACTATAATTATAAAGTTAACAGGTCCAACAATTCATTTTCTTTTTTATTTGAAAATCGATGTTAAGTTCAGATTTCTTTCAGAGACATTTAATATTTTTTATTTTTGGTTTATTGTTGCATGGAACACAACACTGGTATGTATTTGTATAATTTTATTACAAAACGTATGCTAGAAGTTTTTTAGAAAACATTATAAAAAATAAACCTTTCCTAAGAGGTACCAAAACATTTATTTTTTAAATAAGATGAAGAAAAAGCAATACCTGTTGTATATACTATTAAAGTCTAGGTGCATATATGAAAGTTACATTGGAAAATTAAAGCTTAGTATATTTGTGTACTCCAGAAATAAAGGATGCTAATAACAATATAATTATAAGCGAAATGACTTGAACCTAAAAGGAAATTTAAATGCTAACCTATTTCTAGATCATTACGAAAACAAAGAACACATAAAAGACGTGTTGTTAGTTTAGTGAAGTAATAAGGCGATGATAAAAACGATAAAAAGCACTTAGGCTGTGTGAAATAAACACATGTGTGAAGTAAACACATGTCCACATTTAAGTCCGGGCGAAAGCTAAGGAATTACGTTCGCTATCTTGAAGAGAATTCTTTGCAAACATTTTTCTAAGTTGTTCAGATCATGTTTTCAAATACAACTCTTTTGAGAATAAATAAAATCGTCAAATTTTTAAGAAATATTAAATTTTGTTTTCACTTTGTTTCAATAAATATTAAGGATATTTCTGTTGATTAAATTTTAATGAAATATTTGCTTTTTCAAATGTTCGATTTAAATATTTAACTAAAACTTTTAAAAAAGTGTTGTGTTTTGTTTAATAACCAATTTATTTAAAACGAAAAAGATATGTTCTTTATCTCAAATGTTTAAAGTATTAACAGTTAATTGACCTTAAGCAAATAACGGTTCGTGTCTTCTTTATAATGAGTTTTATTATTTATGCAAATGATAAAAAATCTATTTGATTAGAGATAATGTAGAAGATTTACACAAGTAAAATGTATGCATAAAAACATATTTTTGCTGTATAATTTTAATGTTGACACAGCGTTATCACAACATTTTTTTTAAAATCTAGCGTTTATACAACAATGCATTTTTCAAAGCCTTTTTCATTAGATTTATTATTGAAGCCATCATTGTATGAAAATATGATAACGTTACTTAAACGTTGTAACAACTTATCGGACAAATTTTACTTTAACAAACTTCAATACAACATTTTATGAACATTATTCAAACAATATTGTTTCAACTAACCATTGCTTAATGTCTCTAAAATGTCTGTGTATAACTATTCCATAAGAAATCTGTACACAACGTTTCATTGACGCCTTTTATGTAGCCATAGCTCAACAAACGTTAAATAATGGTTAGTTGAACCAACATTATTTTAAATTCTTCATATAACGTTGTATTGAAATTGGTTACAGTAAAATTTGTACGGAAAGTTTTTATAACGTTGACCTCATTAATAACTCCAATGACAAAAGGGTTGCAAATTTTAATGTTTTGATAACGTTTATATTGGGTTTGTTACTAACAAACCTCAGTTCAACTTTCAGACAAAAATTTGTTTACTGGCTTTAACTCCGTAATTGTTAATTTCATGAACATTGTTTTTTTTTAAATTAATATAGATTCAAGCGACAGTTGAAGATAAATGACGTAGAGCTAACATATCAATTCTGGTTTTGGTTGTAGTGGCACATGGCTGAACTAACAACTATTGATTTGCTAGAAACGTGAATCTATTTTTTTTCACTTTACCATAGCCTGTATGTTTGAAAATGTTGATGGTAAATCATCCTGTTTAGCGATTACCACATCTACATACAATTTGTCAATATCTAACATGTAAGAAAGATGAATGTGTTTTAGTTTCTCATTATTTATTCTTGTAGCTTCCATTGTTTCCAATTTATAAATATATTATTAAATGAACAATAAACATTGAACCAAAATTAGTTATTGAAAGTATGGTTAACACTTGATTGCCTGGACAATATTTGCTAAATAACTAAAATACTTAAAAGTTAGTTGAACCGTTACATTTCCTTCACAATAAACGCTATGGGGTGGTTAATGATTACATAAATTTACAAAACAAAATAACAGCATCATAAAAAATAAACAACACCACAAGTATAGTAACCATCACAAACACTACACATATCACATACAAAAAAATCACAAGCATCACATACACAAAAAACACCACAGACACACAATGTCGATATAAATTGACAAACAACACTATACCAAAGGTAACGGTAAAGTAATAATTAAAATAATGATTACTTTTGTTATCAATTTTAGTGAACAATTACTTATGCATAATAACAATAATGTTAATCATTATTGCAATTGGTTTTGTTGTTAAGAATTCAAGGATATGGCGTCTAATTCCAGCATTATATTGACTTTATCGATCGTGGAAGACAAGGAAATTCTTTATCTATGTTTACTTTGGCTGAACATTATTTGGTCGAGCCTGAAACAAATAAACCTCATTAGAAGCAATTCTTATATGTTCTCATATATATAAATATATAATTAAAAGTTTATAATGAAAACAATCTTATATGATCTCATGTATATATATAAAAAACTATATGCTGAAAAAGATATACATGTATGTTATTGATTCTGGCATATCGTTATGCTTTCTGGAATGTTCTTAGTTCAGAAATTATTGTCATACAAGGTTAAAAAAGAGGTGAACCATTGAGAGAAAAACAAATAATAACAAATATTAAAACAAAGAAATTAAAAGTAAAAACTGTATAATTATCTGAAAACATTTTGCAAAACTTCAAAATAACTTCAGAGTCATATTTTAACTTTAATTGCTTCTTTCAAAAAAATTATCTATTTTTCTTATACATCCATAAGTCAACAAAAAATTGTTATTATTAATTATGTAATTATCAGTTTCAAATTTGTTTTCCTAAAGTTCCTTCACTCTTAAGTTAAAATAACAATATACGGAAAGTTGTGATACTATAATTAATAAATATTAAACCACAAACTAAACTTTGATGAAAAAAATAATTCCTAAATTTTAATAAAAATGTATTTCTAAAAATTTCAATTTTATCACACACAAAAAAATAAAAATGTAGAGTTTTATGAAAAATTAAGTAAGATAAATGTGTACAGCATGATTTACACAAGGAATTTTTTAAATTTTAAACTTTAACTTTTCATTCATAAATTTTAAATTTTTAAATTTCAAGTTTCAACTTTTATTTTATAAATTTTAAATTTTAGTTTTTAATTTTTAATTTATAAATTTTATTTTAAATTAAGAACATGTAAACGTTTAATTTATATTTTTGAGTTATGATTATTAAATTTAAACTTTTTAACTATAAATTTCACTGATTTCTATTTGTAAAGAATATTCTGAAAGCTTTTTCATTAAATTTAATTCTAATAAAACAAAAATGATGAAAGTTATACAACTAATGTATATTCTAATGGTGTCTAATAGGTCATTTAAGTATTTGGGTTTCCTGCTGGAAGGAAGCGTTTTCTCGTATAAACAAAAACGTGTGAATAATGACATAAAAGTCAAAATAAATTCTATAATAAGACAGATATGCTAAAATTAATATATTTAATATCTTTATGGTGGATGCCTATGGAGTTTTCAGCCGAGGGATATTAACACGCTGGAGACCACATGGCGAAAGTGCTGCCGCATGATATTGAATATACCTCCTAATAAGACTCACAATGTTCTAATTCCTCTTTTGATAGCTACGCTGGACATTAAATCAATATTAAATGCAATATTTATTAACTTAATTATGTCCGGGATAAACCATGAGAGTTGAAGTATCCGAGACATATTTAAAAATTCATTGATTGCTTCATATATTCCAATTTTGCCGCAGATAAGTACTGTTCCGCATAGGCATGACCTACCGAACCAGTGTATTTTCAATAAACGTAAAATTAAATTCAAAACTGGCAATGATGTTCAATTTTTGAAAGTCTGTAAAATAAAAGAATTACTTAAATTGAAAGAAAATCATTTTAAATTTGTTTTAAATGATGACGACACTAAACACATGCTAGGATATACGAGCATGTACCATTGCACAAGTATATGACATTTTTAAAATCAAAAAATAAGAATAACGAAGTTATTAATTAGTATTTTTATTGTAATTTCCATACTGTGAGAAACAATGATATATTTCTACAGTATGTAATGTACAACAAATTAAGAATTTAAAATTTCATTATTCTTACTTTTCTATTTGAAAAATGTAGTTTGTTCTCATTACTTATATGTAATTTTAATTATTTTATGTAGAGTTTTTTAACATTTAAGTATTGTATTTAAATTGTGTTGTGAATTGCTTTACGAAAGAGACATTATTATAATTGTTATTATAATTAATTTTGAAAAAATGTAATCTACAATATTAGTTTTTAAATGCATGTAAAAAAGATCACAAAACAAAAGAGCAATCATTGCAATGATTTATATCGTGGAATAAAAAATGTTTATTTACAGGTCTGAACAAAGGTTTTTTTATTTGTCTTTTGATTAATATCTTCCATCATATTTTTTTTTCGTTTTTTTGAATTTATAAATCACAAAAATGTCTAAATGGCTCAATTGATGTTTCTATCAAACTTTTTATTTGAACTTTCAAAAAAAAATATTGTTATTGTTGTTTTATTGTTTATTGTTTCATTGCTTCAATCCTTGAAAACTAAAACTATTGAAGTGTGAAACGTTTTTTTGAGAGAACTGTTCAAATGCTCCGTTATTGGACTTATGCACCAGTGGATAACATAATATTGTAGTTAAAACAAACCTTTAGAATGAAAACAAAATATAAGGAAAAGGTAAAAAAAATCTTTGTGTAAATATCCACCAAAAATAACTGAATAATTTCACATACAATCAGTTTAATGAATATAATTAATCTTGTAGATACTTGTAAACTTAGGCAAATATATGACTAAAAAATAACTTTTATATTGGATTCTTTTTTAAGTTTTAGTTTGTTTAATTTAAGTCTCCTTAGATTTTTAGGTACAACTATTTTCTAGTTTTATAGATGATGGTTCATAGGAGAAATAATGGATTATCTTATTCAATTAAGCAGTTTCCTTAAGTTAGATGTTTGCACAAAGTTTGAAATGGAAATGATAGAATCATGTTTGGGACATTGAATAATCATCGTTTTCAATACCACCTCGAATGTCATTCTATATTTTTGAAGCGCGAAAAAGATGAATGTGTTTTTGGTTTCAACTTTGATCATAGATAATCAGTTGATATAAGTTAATAGTTGTTTTCATTGTATTGACGTTGAATTAATGTCTTATTTATAAATTATTATTAAAGATAACGGCCATGATTTGTCTAAACATGTATTTTATTTGTCAAAAACATAAGCAACGTTTGGTTTGAAAATATCTAAACGGGTAACAACCACCGACCTATATATATTGATTGGCCCACCAATATTTTTGTCGTCGAATATTTACATAACATTAAATCCACTTTACCGCCATGTTGTAACGATTTTTTTTCACTTCCTATGCTTTAATTAGATAATTGAGCGGGTATAGGCCCAATGAGGGGTGAAATGATTAACCAGGCTAAAGATAAATAAAAACCAATTTGCATTTTAAAATTAAAATAAGGAAATTCATTAAATAATTGAAAAACTCAATCTTTAAAGAATAGCAAATTTAAGAATTGTATATTTAATCATTACAAATTTATGAATTTAAACATTTTCCTCAATAATTTATTAATTCAATAACAACGAAAGTTAAAACATTTTAGATCGACCTTTTTTGGAAATAAGCTTGAACAACGATCCAAAAAGAAAAAGAAATATTGTCTACCCAAAAGCATACACCTTACTAGGCGTTTCGGCAGTCCATATATATAGGTCAGAGGTAACAACATAGGAACACCAGCTGTTAGTATGTTTGGCCGTCATTGTTGTTTAGATAGCACTACCAAAAAACTGGAAAAACTACCCATTTTAAAAAATAATACAATTTTTTTAAAACTTGGGTTGTAAACTTTGTTGTATACTATTTTGGTTTAATTTAATTTAAACATATATAAGCATTTTCAATAAATTAATAAGAAAAAAAACCCTTTCACTTAATAAAATGATTCTCACAGTTCACATTTTTTGAAAACAATGAATATTCCAGAAATTTAACATTTCTGGATAACTTGTATGTAATAACTTGTAAATGTGGTTATGTTTATTCTTACTTGGATAACCCTGTCAACTTAACTTTTAAAAGTCAAAAACAAATAAATAGAGTCCTCCATCAACTCTTCCCCTGCTAAACAGTTAACTATAATCTGGAAAATAAATTACTGTTAAAGATAAAAACAAATAACTAGAGTCTCCCACTCACCTCTTCGCCTGTTTCTACTTTTTGAGTGTCGTTGGGTCTTACTCGGAAGTTCAAAGAAGTTGGTAGCCGCGAGTGTTCCACTGTTTCTTTTCACCCTCACTTCATCTCTTTCTTTTCTTTCAATAATTCCATTGTCCCTCTCTTTTCCTTTTTCTATTTCATTTTCCCTCTTTGCCTGTACTTCTATTCCACTTTCTGTTGTTTCCTCTTTTCGATTCTCAATTGCTTTCCATCTCACACTTTCACTGTCGCTTTCTTTAGTAAGCTTTAATGGAAGACTTTCGTATGAAGTATCAAAAGGGAAAAGTTTAATTTTGTTGAAGAATTGTTTTTCATTTTCCTGGTCACTCAATGATAAACTTTTTTTAATAAGCAGTTGTTTGGTCTTATCTAGTTTAGCAAAGTTAGCAACACTTGATGGTTTGTTGTCGTGAAATAAAATTAATGTTTTGTTAAATTTACAAACTTTATAATTAAAAAGTTGAAAACTGTTTTTCAATATTGAAGCACTTTCACAAAATGTTCTGTAACTAAATATCAAAGAAATGTTTTTATTTTCATAAAAATTTTCAAAATTACAAATTTTCACTTCTTTGTTTAGATACTTCCAACAATTAAACACTTTTGCTTTGTTCTTAAAGTTTTTAACTTTTGAAAAGAATTTTCGTCTTTTCTCAAACATGTTTTTTGAACTTTGAATAAAACTTTTGTATGAAGCAAAGTGCTCATTTGAATAACTTACGTTATATTTATCTACAAAAACGTTATTGTTGTTGTTGTTGTTCTTATAGACAATGCTGTATTTGCTAGACTCACTCTGTCTGGTCGTAACCACAAACCAGAATTGAAGAAGGAACCATACTGTAAATTTGTATTGCATTATAACAAAACAAGTAATTTTATCTGAGTAAGTTATTCTTTGGTCGCATTTGCATGATTTTCCACAACAACAATTACTTTATGTATGCTTTGTTGTACTCCTGAAATTAAAAACATTTATATTAGTACAAGATAGTAATTATAATTATTAATTTAACACCTTTTAAACACGTTTCTTAATTGATTTTTTAACTTTTTGCTACATAGACTTATATCTTAAAAATAAATACTAAACCAAATGGAGTGAATATAGGTGAAAATTATTACGATGAATATCCGTTAATGAAATAATAAATACAAATATAAACTGATGGAATTAAAGGAAAACTCATTAAAAATGCCAGATTGATGCGTCTACCACTGTACATCTCAAAATTAATTGACACTACAGTAAAAATATCAAAATAAAACTAAACCCGGAAAAAATAATGAAAACATCTCATAGTTTGATCTCTCCCAAGACATCCAATTAATTTTAGTTAAAAAAAACATTTAAAAAATAAAATTCAATCTATGGTTGAGTGAATACTTTTCTTTGTATCTTTGTATGTACAGCTCAATCAAGAAAAATATGTAATTTATTATTTTGAATTTCAATTAAAATATATTATTTTGTTGTATATTTTAAAGTTATGTTCCACAAAACATTTTGATTATTAATAATAGTTATAGTTAATTGAGAAGGTTTTGGATTTCTCTTTTTTTGGTGATTAAGCATATTCGTAAATATGTTTTAGTTTTCTTTGATCAACTAGTTTTTACTTTCCTTTTAGTTATTTAGTTATTACAAATTTGTTCTCTTTTAAGCTACTAGTTTTTTAAACTACCAGTTTAATTTTCTTTTAATCTACTAGTTTTTTTTGTTAAGCTACGTTTTTATGATACTTTAAAACTACTATTTTATTTTTCTTTTAAGAAAGTAGTTTGTTTTCTTCAGGCAACTACTGTTTTAAGCTACTATTTTGTTCATATTTTAACCTACTAGTTTATTTTTCTTTAAACTACTAGTTTATTTGTTTAAGTTATAAGGTTATTTAAATTGAACTACCAGTTTTTTTTCTTTCAATCTACTAGTTTGTTCTCTGTTGTTGAGCTATGGATACATAAACGACGTTAATGAAACGTTGAGTACAGGTTTGTTGTAGAATAGTTATAAGCAGACGTTTTCAGGAACGTTAAACAATGGTTAGTTAAAACAACGTTGTTTTAAAAACGTTCTTATAAAGTTGTGTTCAAGTAAAATATATACGGACAGTTGTTATATAACGTTTAAATAACGTTATCAAATGTTCATACAACGTTGGCTTAAATAATAATTTGTATGCAAATTTTTTTGCAAAATAAAACGTTTTATAAATGTCAAAAGATTTTAAAATAACGTTGTGACAGCATTTCGTTGGGACTAGTTTTGTGTTTCTTTCAAACTACTAGTTTATTTCTTCTAAGCTACAACTTATTTTTTTTAAAGCTACTAGTTTATTTTTCCGCAAATGATGTAAGTGATGAACAGTGTTTCTTAAAGTACACAAAGTAAAAATAAACATTAACATATGACAAAATTGTACGTTCTTAAAAAGTTTAAAAATTTTTACAAAAACATTTTTCTAAATAATTGTTACCCAGAATGAAAATATGGCTAAAAAAGACTGATGCAGAATATATATTTGAGAATATAAAAACATTTACAAACTTGATTATAATATTTTTATCATAAATCATAATTTCGTGATAAACATAAAGTTCTTTATTTTCTTCTTACATCTAGGCTTAAAGTTTACAAGATATTGCTATAAAATATGGCACAAATTTGTGTAATATATTAAAATGTCAGATGTTATTCATCCTGTTATACTTTTTTACTAATACTTTGTTGAAAATTGTTGTTCATGTAATATTTTTACTCAATGATACTGCATGACCCCAACTTTAGTTCATTTTCGTCCAATGTTTCTCTCCTTGGTTTAGTTTTAATTGTATTTTGTTTACATAGAACCAGTTATCGGAGGTCACAGAAGGATTGCAAAATAGTTATTTTTCTCCTCAATGACCAGGATAATTCAGATTTAAATTAAGAATCGTTGTTTGGCTAGATGTGACGACACAATCAAATCCCAATAAGAGTTTATAAGACACTATAAAATCTTAAGACTTAACTTCATTTTATATCAGATGAGAGGATACCGTAGCAAGTCGAGTAATTATGTGGTATTTAACTAATAATCTCATCTAATACAAAACTAAGCAACCTGCGGTACACACCAAACAAGAGGACGCAAATCAATGTCGCTTGCTCAGTAAACATTATTTTAAAGAAAAAAAATATAACCCAAAACTTTGATTTTGGTTAACAAAGAAAAAAACAGAGCCCAAATACTCTTAGAAACAGAAATTATTTCAAAAATATAATTTTCTTTAAAAAATGTTATTAAGAGTTGTTGAGAACCAATAGTTCTACATTTTACTATAAGTAAATATTATATTGCAATATAAAAAAATATAAAAGCCAAGTTCTGAGTTTGTTTAACCCTCTAACAAACACACTTCTGTATACATTGTATTTAGTGAAGGTTGTTGAGAATTTTTAGTTTTTCTTTTAAACAGACATTCGTGTAAAATGAAAAACAAAAAAGTTTATTTCCCGGTTTTTTTTAAATCATACATACAAACATAATACTTAATGAAATTTGAGTTTTAGAAGTACAAAGGTAATATAATTAAAAGCAGTGACATCATGCCACGAATGTTACATTTAACATATTTCATTCAACAGCACTCTCACTAGCCTCATACTGAAGCTGCTCACTCCACCCTATAATATTATTATTTTGTTTAACACAGGGTATACCAATGAGTATATACAGTGATAAGGTATAGCATGATGAAAATGAGCATAAGAATACAAAATAAATACAAAATGGTAAGTAATAAGTGACAAATAATATACAAGAAATACTGAAGAAATAATTGAATAAATAAAACATAATAAAAAAGTTTAATAAACAGTAAATAATAAATATTAAATAAAAAATAATAAATAATAAACAATAAATAATAAATAATAAGTAATAACTAATAAATAATGCATAATAAATAATAAATAATAAATAATAAATAATAAATAATAAATAATAAATAATAAATAATAAATAATAAATAATAA
>JARUHE010333681.1:0-10768 GCA_031471125.1 Archaeomysis grebnitzkii | reverse complement strand
CATAAAATTTATAGGGCGCTTTTCAGTTCTAATATTTCACAAAGAGCTTGTCATTTTCATCATCATTACCCTCATCAAGTGATATGAACCCTAAGGATATGCAGCCAATATATGGCACTCTCCTTCAAACCGGAATAAGCCTAGCATATGAGATTTTAAAAGAATACAGCCACGTTCAAATTTGCAATGAAATAGCCTTAGATCGGACCCGTGCCAATGAGATTTGTTTATGCAGCATCAATCTCCAGGCGGCCACAATATATCCAATATGTATATATATTAATTGGAAGAAATCTAGTTTTTATAGAACCAATAACATATAAACTCTAATTGTTTTGTTTAATTTAAAAAAATCGTTTATCAAAACGAATGTTAAATATGAGAAGCCTTATTAACATAGAATAAACTTTTTGTAAATACCGTTTCAGAAAGTATTATTTGTAATTTAATTAAATTGAAAATGTTTCATTTACCGAAAACATTTTCTTTTCAATGAATATAAAAATTGAATGAAATATTTATAATGAATGAGAACCTGAATTTAAATGTTATTTAACATCCAAAAAATGAGTCAAATGTCAACAAAAGATGTTCCTTGAAGATGTTTCTACCTCTAGAATCTAGATTCTATTTTCGGAAGCCATTTTTAATTCAATGTTTTCCTAACTTTTATTTCATTACTTTTAAACATTTATTATAAAATAAACATAATATGCATTTAATTATCCACTTTTTCATTAATTACCTTCAACTTTTAATTGAAAAAAACATTTCTTATAAATTAAAGAATAATGAATATATGTATTTTGTTCACTTATCAAAAATGAAAAAATCTAATTAAATAAACATTTTAATTCACTTTACTAGATTTGTATATGTCTTAAATTATATAAGTTTAACCCAGCAACGCCCAACGTGTTTTAAAATTAGAAAACAATAGTTTTCTGGTGCAATTATGTTTCTTTAGGGTCTATTAAGAAATTTTGTGACTTTCATTAAAACATATTTTCATTTACTATGAAATTTTTTAATGACTACATACTGTATGTAATCATTGGGCGTTCCCACAAGTATATTTTACCGAATTTTTAAAATATTGAATGATTAGGTTTTTAACCAGGAAATTTATAAAAACATTTTTTTGACATATATTTGTATTAAATTAATTAGTAATATGAATAAAAATATTATTGCATACTAAATAATATATATATATATATATATAAATATATATATTCATTTACAATTATTATGCTCGCATCATTTCTGAAACTACTGGTGATACTGTTAGAAACATGGATTCAAATGTAGTGTTTTTTTCACATTTTGCACATCGAATCCGTGCATTCTCCTTACAAACAGTACATCAACGTACTGGACATGGCTTAGGAAGGTTATTCGAACCTTCTCTTCGAACCTCATCTGGAACTGTTTCTAATGGACCAGGTCGAGAACCCATCACAAGTTTTGACTTTGCTTTTTTCACCATGACAAAGGCAATAGTTCTTCTGAATTCCTTATTCGTAATCTTACTGCCTGAAGTAATATGTGTAGTCTCCATACATAAACTATAGTTTAATTTATTGCATTTATCAGTAATGGCCAGTTCGACTTTTTTCCCTTAACTTGACGTCTCATATCCGACAGAAACGACCAAACAAATCAACTCCACCCATGCCATTATTGTATGTTTTGATAACGTTTGGTTGTGTAACATTCATTTGCCCTTCATTCTCCACCCAACGTCTTGCTTGTCCTACGGGATTTGTACCAAACGCATTGCTACAAACTGTCATTCAAGCGAACTATTTCCACATCCCATCACTTTGATAGTCAAATGAGTCTCTCTCTTCCTTTTTTAAAATTGCGGTATCTTTCAAGGGCACTTCTTGGTCATGTTGCCTTGAACTCTCGTACATGAAGTTCAGTGACTAAGTTATATAATGTAAAAAAATTGTCAAAAATACATGATTATCTGCAGGGTTTTTGCATACAGATAAATAGTTTTTAACAACCTGTGTGCCAAGGTACTCTGACCGTAACATGTAAATAGTACTATAATTATATGACATAATACTGCAATTATGATTAAAACTAATACCAAAAGATAACAATGGTATAACAAATAAAGCGTACTATATTACAGTGTAATATTATTGTATCATTTATTACTACCATAAACACCCAATGACTTTATATGTAGTCATTAGAAAATGAAATACTTTATAGCAAAAACAAATAAGCCAATGCAACTACTTACCAACATATGTTGTTGCGTAGACAATTGTCAACAGACTTAGGCATAATTAAACCGGTATATACTTATTAGTCTGGTATTATACAA
Organism: Archaeomysis grebnitzkii; assembly: GCA_031471125.1. Classification (NCBI taxonomy): domain Eukaryota; kingdom Metazoa; phylum Arthropoda; class Malacostraca; order Mysida; family Mysidae; genus Archaeomysis; species Archaeomysis grebnitzkii. Next base: position 8,424 of record JARUHE010333681.1, on the reverse strand, counting down.
GTTTGAACATGAATGGTTTGTTACTGAAAAAACAGGAAAACAACCAACACATAATTTTAAATTTTATAAAGTAAATGACTGTTATCTTTATAACTATATTTTTTTATGAAGCTTAAATGCCTATATAAACATTAATAACATCAATACAATACACTTTTCGTAACAAAATACATTTTTGAAAATGATGGCTACAAATTTAGTCATTGGGCGTTCCTGGTTTAATTAGATTGTTGAGTATGGAATAGTGGTATCTTTGAAAAACAAAACTTTAAACTACAGATTTTCAACTAATGTCTCGGTATTTCGGTATGTGCTATGTATATTAAAAACTATGTTAAATGTATACGTTTTGTATTTTACCATTCAATATGTTTATACAAGTGGAACACTCAAGATACTATTGTATAATAAGTAATGAGAAGTATTTTCTATTTGAAAAAATAGTTTGATGGTGTTTCACAGAGACAATATATATTCGAATTATGTTTATAAATTTTTAACAGTAAAGATAATAATGTATAAAAAGTAACAAGAATAGCTTTATATTTTAGCAAACAATTTTTTGGTGTCTTACAGATGCAAGATCTAATAGAACTATTAACTTGAAGTTAAATTAACAAATGAAGAGATAACACGTTAATGAAATCCATTCTTGATTAACAATTAGTTCATTCATTTCATGGTTAAGCCACTTAACTCTTCACTTAATTTGCTATTAAATAATCGCACTTAATTTACAAACAACAGCTCAGAAACACTTTTTCATACCACTTACTGCTTGTTTCGAAATTGATTATTAATCAATGGTTTTAATAACAGTTTTATCTGATGGTAGGTTTTTATCTGAAATATTTGTGGCTTTTACGTTAGTCTGTATCTAATTAAGGTAAAACATCGTGTATATAACAGTATTCAGTAGACCACATTCCATCAAGCTTTAGTATTGTAGGTATGTCAGTGGTCACTATACCACACCCCATCAAAATATAGCATTGTAAGTATAGCAGTGATAACTGTACTACATCCCCTCAATATATAACATTGTGGGTTAGCAGTGTTCAGTATATCACACCCACAAGATCAAGGTAAGACATTGTTGGTATATCAGTGTTCCATATACCACACCCCGTCAAGATATAACATTGTAGCTATATCAGTGATAAATATACCACACTCCCTCAACATATACAATTGTGGGTATAACCGTTATCACAATACCCCACCCTTTAAGATATAGCAGTGCTCACTTTACCCCACCCATTCATGGTATAGGATAGCTTACTTCACTCCAACCCCTCAAGGTATAGGAGTGATCACTTTACCCCAAGCCGTTCAACATATAGCTCAATTTATCCCAACCCTTCAAGGTATAGGAGTGCGTACCTTGTCTCAACCCTTCAAGGTGTAGGAGTGCTCATGTTACCCTACACCTTTCAACTCCTACGCTACGACAAGGCTCCCAAATCTATTGCTCAAATATGTAAATACTCATGCAGGCAGAAATGGAGAAGCTTTTTCAGTTGCAGTTATGAGTGGCCATAGCCTTATCGTAGAGATTAATGTAGCGTCTATAGATAGCTGTAACTTAGTACCTGCTTCAGGTTTGTTAGTGTTAATTCAATGGATACTGTTTTGCTTTAAGAAAAGATAAATTTTTTATAGTTAACGATGTAAATATCAAGATTATAAATTAAATTTAATTACATTGGTCATTGGACATCACAAAATGTCGATCAATAAAACAGATAATTGTTGATATCCCAATGATAAATTAAAACTGGGATGAAATGAACTTCTTTTCAATGAAATTTACATTGCAAAAAATATGCAGGTGCTAAGATGTTTGAATAGTTGAGACTTTGTCATCGGCTTTATAATTTTATTGGCAAATAAATATGATTTATCCTCTATCCTATAACAATACAACGAAAGAAAATTAAGTCACTTGATATTATCAAATAAACTATTAAAGTAAATGAAATATTTTATTTAGTTAACGATATTGTCTATGTATAACCATTTAAAAACCTTTTTAAACAAATATAGAATTTTGTTTTGTATAGATGTGAAAATTTGATGAAATATGTTTTTACAGATTTATTTTATCTTTAATATTAAAATATATTTTAAAAACATGAATAATCGTTTGGCAACCGAGATTCTCCCATTTATGTTTGTAACAGTTATTCAATCACATTTCATTAATAAACTCAATTAAATTTACATTTTCAAATTAAAGTTTAATTATTTTATGTGAATTTTCTTCATTCAATAAATAATTGACAATTCTAATTAATTAATAACTGGACAGTTCAATAGTAATCCATAAAAGTTTTATTGATTTTAGATTCTTTTTACTTCTGCAATATAATTATTTTTTGCCAATTGATATTTTTTTAAATTAAACATTAAGTCAAATTAGATTAAAGTAAAACCATTAAAACTTAAACTATTATGTTAATATATTTAAACATTCAGCTTGGTTTACTTTTAACAATAAAAACTATGAGAAAAGAAACCAATGTGTGAATACAGTTTTATATATCTTATGTAACAAATTGAATATACAAGTATTCAGTGATAGAAGTTGTGTGTAATTAAACTATTTAGATAACAAATAACTAATCATATAGGAACATACACATAATAAAATAAATAACAAGATAGAAACATACAGATCATAAAGTAACTAATAAGAAGCTTTTTGACGATTATGTTGCATACACTTTGGTTAGTTTCGTTTAAATTGTATTTCTAATGTTGACTGTAATATACAGAATTTGTATCCTTAAAAACAACAAATGAACATGTGTTGAATGAACAATTGTGAAAACACTTTACCAACATGGTGATGTTCATTTCTTATATTGATCTTTCTGACAATTTGTTCACCTATTATCAAGTCTGGTATATGGTTTGTTACTCAACGTAAATTAAAATAAAACCATAGTTTCCGAAGACGGTAAATAATTTATCTATGATATGTTGATATCGTTATAGTAAATGCAATCAATGTATTATGGTGATTATACGCTATGCAAGCTTAGTATATTAAGGTGATGATGAAATATTCAGTTTGTTAAACAAGAACGTATTTACCTTTGAGTAGGTTAGCAATATTCATGTTTTTCTCATTATTGTAACGTTATTGTTAAAAAAGTTATAAATGTTGTTTATATAGGATTGAAAAATATGTATTGTTCTTTAAAAATTGCACTAATGAGTTAGAATGCGAATAGAGTTTTATGTATTTTATGTCTATCAAATTATTAGAAAAAAATACATACATAATGTCTTAGAATATTTAAGCAACTAACATTAAATTAAATGATAGACAAACTTAAATTTCCATAAATGTAAATGTTAGAAACAAGTAAAAAATATTTATTTATTTTCTCATTTAAATACCTTATTGACTTGACCGTAAATATATTTTTTTAATTTCAGTTCTAGGAAATAAAACCAATTCGAGTCTTGAAATAATGTTTAATAAAGAAAATATTTATTCTCACGAATAAGCCTTTGGGTCACAAGTATTCAAGCAGTTCACTAAAGAGACTTTTGTTAATTTGAATATTAATCTATTATAAGACAATATTCAGCTTTAATATTATATGAGTATAATATCAAACCTAGAGTGTTTGCGCTTTTGCAGATTACCTGCAGTGTTCCTCTTGGCAAAATCTGTCTTGTTTTTGTTCCATAAATGTAAATATTGCATAGATTATTTAAGATTATTTATTTATTTGACGGCTGAAAATGGTTTTACTTTCAGTTTAATTATTAAGTTCTAGATAGAGAATGTCATCTCTGACAAATAAGAGTTGTCTTTAACGTTAGTTTTACGGTAGTTTATTTCTTATAACTGTAGTGTTCAGACGTTAATGATTCAAGATCTGTCAAAGCTATGTTTTAATAACAATAAATAGCGAACCCTGGACAGCTGAGGGCAGCAGTTAAAATTTCCCTACATTAATGCCAGAAAAATCATATCTTTTTTATGTTTGCCTTCAGTTTAACTGCGTAGTTATGATATAATATAATACTATTATAATAATAATGTTATAATATAATATAATATATTGGTTATATTATAAATAAATATAGCTTACATTTTAAGTTGTTCTTTTCAATTCAAATTGTCACCTTCATTGTCATTCAAGATTTTAAGCGAAAAAAGCTAACAAAAAATCGAAAAAAATTATTTTAATTTATACCTTATGTTATAATGGTGTGAAGATAAAAGTAAAGTCTAAAAACGCAGTTCCCGTATAACTCTTGTTTCAAGTTATATTAATAAAAAATGTCTGCATACAAACTTTATTGAATGACTAACTTTATTATGGTTACAATTTTTTCGCCAGCTGAGAATGCATCGAACATAAGTTTAAATATTTAAAGAGGATAACGCCAAAGCCATTTCTGGCTTACATTCAATTTTTTATTAAGATTTATTTTCTTAAAAGGAAAATGTTTTATTTGTTTTCCAAATTTTCACTTTTTCTAAATTATGCAATAAAGTTTGTATGTTTTCTTGTAAAGCTGCATTAATGTATACGTTGTTTAATTTATAACTTTTGAATGTGTGTGTGTGTATATTTATTTTAAATTATAATTACTTGATAATTAAAACACATTTTTCTGCCGGCTTAAACTTTAATGTGCATAATGAATAATTTCCTTGAAGTGTCTGACTTATAATCAGAAAAGAAAACATTTATTCGTATTTTATCTTAATTTATTTTTCGACATAAATAGTTCTTACTCTTATCTGCAAAATAGTGCATTAGTATAACTATATTTAAACTAAATCGTAGGAATCATTTATTTTATAAAAAAAAACTTCAGTTCGTAATGTATGTATACATAGACTGGACAATTATTTTTATATTGTAAACATTTGTTTGTCGAATGCGTAGTAAGCCAATACAAACATTGAAAAACTTTTCATTATTGCTGTATATAAATTAATGAATCTGTATACTCTACAGCCAATTTAACTTTATTTATATCAAAAGTTGAAGGCAAGATAAATTACTTGTTTTCCAGATAATATATTTTATGTTCATATAATGCTATAACTTATTTGATAATTGTAAATTAAGTAATATAACAAACCAAATGTTTAATATTCTTTACTTTGTATTTTGTAGCACCGATGATATAACGTCTAATGGATTGTTCCATCTTGTGCCTGTATACATTTATTAAAAAGATAAACTAAATTAATTTATGGTGTTTAATATGATGGAATAAGCCATTATAAGTATACAGTATACCATGCTGTTATACGAAATAGTAAAAGTGCTAGAACTACCGGCATAATATGAAAACTGCCTTTCTTGTTACTAAAACTTATAACCATACATCGTCAACATGTATAATTGCTTTCGGGTATAAATGTGATGATGGGGTTAGTCTTCCAGACTTTGCTTTACAAATTACGCGAACAAATAATTGGAATGAAATATGATTATTTTTAAGATAAGAAAAAACATGTATTGGACATGTAACACAAACTAAACGACTTCACATGACTTGTCTCCGCGAACGTTTACTAAATTAAAGTTTTGATATAGCACTTCAGGTGGCTTACTATTATAAAACAATGTCAGTGCAAATCGGACTGAAGACAGTGCTATTTGTTATTGTAATGTAATACTACTGCATTGCTGAACTATATACTACATATTTTTTTAATTGTATATCATTGCAAACAAAATTAATAAATTTCGACATGAAATACCATCGTTCAGAAGTGTATATTCTCATTGGGGATACAAATTTGAATATTCTTTGTTTTTTGAATGTATGAAACTAACTTCTAGGTGAAAAACATAATTTTTAGTTAATTTGTAGTAGTTATAAATGAAAAACATAATTTATAGTAGTTCTAAGTGAACAACATAATTTTTAGTTAATTTGTATTTCGTGTATTTAGTGTGCATGAACTAGGCTAGCTAGTGTGTACATCTTGATTTTACTGAGCGGCTCTCTGTAGGTTATTCCAATTATTGAAACTAAAAAATGACTTACATAAAAATCGTTTATTTCAACTCAATGAATAAATTATTGAATTATTTAAAACTTATTCAACAAAAATAATAACAAAATTTTGTAGAAAATAATCGTCGACGGATCTATAATTAATTCTTCCTCCAGGAAGGAAAATTTGTAACATTACTTTTACAGTGCAACATTTTTAATTATGTTTCCTTCAAAATGTATGAGCCAGAAGAAACGGTAATTAGCATAATTATGTAGAACTGAATATAAACCATCCATTTCGAACTGTTTTGCATGTTTTATCATAACTAACAAATGAATCACGTAATTTCATTCCAACTTTTTTTACTTCGTTTTTTATCTTAACCAACTACATCCTTGAACCTTAAGTTCTGAAATTATTAACTTTTCTTACAAGAAATCAACTTGGTGAAATAAATTATACGAAAAATGCTACTTATCATAATATTGGAAATTTGATAAATTTAAAATTGGAGCAAATGTTTTTCTTAAACTTAATGTTAATATGACTATAAACTTTGCATCAGTTTAACTTATCTTAATTATGAATACATTACTTATAATGGACATAACACAATACAACAGACCTAAAATCTTACTAAAATATATCCAGTGTTAATTAATATTGTTAAAATCTTTAAAAAAAAACTCACAAAGAAATAATTGTTGAAGAATAAACCAAATAAAAATGAAATTATCTGTCAACAAGTTTGATTTATTTACATGAATATATTACGTAGCCTTACAAAAACCAAACAAATATATTTCCGTCGAAAATGTTTTCAAAGACTATATAATTGTTCAAATTTACTTGACCATTGTTTGTTTATATTTGGTAAAAAGAAATATTTTGAAATTCTGTAATTTGTTTTGTTTACTCTTAATCTCGTTCATATGAAAAAATTGCAAACTATTAAATCGAGTATTGATAAATAACATTCAATAATGCAAGGATTTGTTGTCTTGTTTGGTTTGAATTTGAGCTTTTATATCTGGGCGAGTGGAGTTATTTTTGTAATTAAATCAACATTGTTAGTCTTGAGCTTTTTCGATGCTTCATGCATCCGCACTGATATGTAAAAAAATTAAAATATTTTTCAATTACACAATTTAAGCTATATCGTTGCTTATCTCTCGATTCCACTCCAATGGTGACATTTACTTGTTAAAAAGTGTTTTGTACAATGCGAAACAAAACACTATGATGAAACACTAGAGTGAAATTCATCTCAAAATGTATAACTGAAAACATTATACACTTGATTAGGAGAACATTTAGTGAATTCAATAACATTTGCTAACAATTTTAGCCACTAATGAACACATCCAATAGGTTAAGTGATTCACTAAATGTTCTCCAAATTAGCTTTATAATAGACCTTCGCTTTACATTTTTGAGATACATTTCACTTTAATTTTTTACATATAAATTGTTTTGCATTTGAAGGAAATATTTGTTCAGCTATATTTATCTGTATTTGTTTTATCGACCACCATTTTGAACTTGATATAACAAAAACAAAGAATACAATTTTGTATTTCTAAGATTTAGCGATTTTTTACAAAACAAATACAGCTCCAGTTATATTATATTCGCAAATTCTTATTATGTTTCTCATATAAATGTATTTTACCTTAATTATATCATTAATTGTCAGGTCATTCTGTACAACTATAAGTGCTTCCGCAAGACTATATTAAACTTGTGTTGCATATACAGATTATTTATTTAACTACAATAAATATGATTTTTAATAGTTGTTTTATTTTGGCTCTTATGGCAATAATTATTCATTTAGTTGTCTAGTAATTTTTTTTACAAATTAAATTATGAAGATGGTCTTAGTATAGCACATGTGTTATCCAATCATAAGCAAGGGCCACAAAAAATAGGTTATCCATTAAGGTTTAACCAAAGGGCACGCTATGTTGGAAACACCATGACTCCTTTGACATCCAAATTAACAAATGTGATTAATGATCAGTTACATGAACAGGTAACCCCTTTGGGTCATCAGAGATGGTTAATATTTAGAGAGTGAATGTACTTTGCAGCCATACACTAGATAGTCAGATCCAAATAATGAAAACTAATTAAATGAAAAATCAGAATTTATTGAAAGGTAATAACACAGAAACAGAAAACAAAAATAGTGAAAACAAAGTAGAAGAAAAAATGGTAAATGTCGCCGAGTTGAGTTTATGATCCTATACTTTGAATTTAATGCTCCATTTCCTCTATAAATAATACCTTCGTTATATATTCAAGTCTAACTCTCCAATTGTTTTATTCAGTCTGGAAAACCTTCCTCAGTCCAGTTGTGCCTCCACTTTCTTGCTTTGTTCGTTTATTATTTTCCAACAACAACATTTTTTACGTAATAAAAATCAAAATCA
>JARUHE010333680.1:0-18944 GCA_031471125.1 Archaeomysis grebnitzkii | reverse complement strand
TTAAAAATGATGAAAGAAAAATTGTTCTCCAGGAGATTTTTAAAACGTTCTCCAAAAACTTTTTAAGACCCTCTTGATGCACTGCACTGCACCCTGGGTCATGATAATGCTAAACTTACTTCAATACTGGGTTATGAATAGTGCATCAAGTGGTCTTCAAAAATTTTTGGAGAACATTTTCAAAATCTCCTGGAGACCGTTTTTTATTTCACTGTTTTTAATAAAAGTCATTTAAATCAATACTAATACACTTCCATGCAAAACTACGAATTATTTACAAGAACAATAGCCTTCATTTTGAAAAAATAGGTATATAATTTAATTATTCAATTCAATTTATTTATTTTTAAAGAGAAATGGTCAGATGAAAATTGCCTAGAGAACATTTAAGAAAGGTAAATTTTCGGAGAACGAAAGAAAATGTTCCGGTGACGCACTGCGGCACTGGTTATGAAGGCATGAAGCCTAAGTTGTATATGAAATATGGGTGAAAGTGAAGGAGCTTTGGACATGGCTAATAATGATTTGTTTTGAAAATTACTTTGCAAAAAAACCTTAAACACAATAAAATATATATGTTCCCATGGTGAGAAATTAAAAAATAAGAAAGTATTATAGTAAATCACTTGAAGTTACCTCACAACAGAACATTTAAATGAAAACTGAACATTTGAGTTAGAGTAAAGGAAATACTAGAAGCTAAGAAATAGTACCAAAAGATACATTTTTTTTTAACTACTTTAATTATATAAAAGCAAGGCACTATAGGAACTCACCAAACATAACCTAAGCTGATTCTCACGTATGTAAAACAGTTAAATAAAGAATTCATAGTAAAATAAAAAAATTACATGAATTTTGAAGAAGAAAAATCGGTAAATTTCTAGTTTCATTGTACCATGCTGTATTACTATTAGGCACTATATGAACTGAACTAAAATAAACTAACCTAGCCTAGCTACAAATTAGTTGAACAAAACACTAATTATTAACCAAAAATACTATAAAAGTCATAAAATATTCCTCACAAAAACCTAGCACCAACAAGAATTAGCAGACGACAGTCAGACATAAGATTAAAATTTCTAATATATTAAAGGTTATATTTACTATAATATGGGCTACCCATATTTCAATGCATTAAAGCTTTTTATAAAGCCATTTGCTATAACAAATTCCTATTAACACTGTCCGTCCCAAACAGAAATTTACCTCGGCTTCTACCACACTCTCATTCAACTCTTTCCATACGTTCACTTAAACCTATGACTTTTAGTGGACCTTCATCTGACTAACTGAAAGAAGTCTTCACATCTTAGCCCAGAATATCTCTTAATAATTTTGAACACTTCAATTAGGTCCCCTCTCAGTCTTCTTTTTTACAATGCCTGTAATTTTAGTATCCTTAGTCTTACTTCATAAGGTTGATCTGCCAGTCCTCTCACTGACTTTGCAGCTCTTCTCTGTACTTTTTCCATTCTATCCCTATCTCTGGCTAAGCTGTGAGACCATACTTGGATGGCAGTTCCACATTCAGGATATACCTTCCTAAACATTTCAACATCCATATGCCTGAAAACTATTTTCAATTTTCTCATAGCCCCTGTGGCCTTACAATGACTGCTGAACATTGAGATGCAACTTTCAAAGACTGATTCATTTCCACTCCTAAGTCCTTTTATATAGTTACTTCTTGCAGTGCAACTCTCGCTCCATTTCTCTACCAGCAATATGTATAGTCTTGCATTTGGTCAGGTTGAACTTCATCTGCCAGGTTTTCACCCATTCACACATCTTGCAAAGGTTGTCTTTCAGTTTTTGTGAGTCTACTTCTTCTTTCCTTACTCTGTACACCTTGGTGTCATCTGCAATAATTTTAACAGTTGATTATTCCCTCTACCAAATCATTTACATATACCAGAAATAGTACAGGAGCCAACAGGGACCCTTGAGGAAAACCACTTTTCACTGTTACTATTGAATACATATGTAGGCGTATATAAATACACCTACATATGTATTCAATAGTAACAGTGAAAAATGGTGTTCACTATGGTGGTTTCACAATGCTGCCAGATATATCTAATGACTGTTACATGCGATACCATATGGATCGACATCAGCGCAAGTGAGGTAACATACATTCAAATAACATAAAGGCTTACCTCACTTGTGCTATTGTCGATCCATACGGGGCAGCGAATACAACAGGCCTTTCACATCGAAATCCCTATTACACAATACGTTCATGACCCATCTTTTCTTGATACGGGATTAACTTTCTGGTCATTTGATCAATGTTCAAATAGTTTATCTATGATCAACTAAGTTGATCAGAGATGAAGAAAAGTTGGGTTGAGATCACGATGTGGAAGGTTAAATTCCCACTCAATCACCCTAGGCCTAGGGGCAGCATGTAATTTTACCAAAATTGATTTTCGGCAGGAAATAATGAGAGGTCAGAGACATACCTCTATTTGAGAGGATGAACACTGGGAAAAGGAATTACAAATAAAAGTTTCAAATCTATACAAAAGTTTTTGTAAAATTTATATAATAGAATCTTAATAATTTGTATATCTTGTCAATTTTTTGCAGCATGTAATTAGACATCTAATTTTGACAATAAGTCGAAAATACTTTTTTCAGTTATTCCTCCAAAAGGTGAAGGTATTTTACTATTTTTATGTGGGATTTTGTTTACTCTTGGTGATAAACAACATTATGTTACCAAAAGTTGTGTTTAGGAAAATTCTACAACTAAATTGTTTTCTGAGTTTAGTACTTTGGAGGGATATATGAAAAAAATACTTTCGACTGGTCACGGAAATTAGACGTCTAATTACATGCTGCCTAGGGGCTGGGTTTTTTGTTGGACTTTCAAAAACTCGACTATTTTTCAAAATAAAATTTGAAGATCTTTGTATCTGTATTTATTGAGAAATAACACACATTTAAGTACAGTTTTTGAAGTTTTGAGTAAATCAAGAAAATATTGATAAAATAAAAATATAAATTAGTTTCAGTCAGGCCAATGCTTTAGAGATATACTTGCCACATTCTCCATAGGAGTTACTATTGGAGTGGACAATGTGGCCTGTTCACTGAACAGTGTTTTCCATTAGAATTACTATTCAAAAGTGCCGTAAGGGCACCCAAAGTCATGGCCTGCTGTTCAGAGATAATTAGCCTAAATTTATTTTAAACCTGTTTTATTTTAATAAATATATGTTGTGATTTTTGCTTATAAGTTTATGTAAGGCCTGGCAAAAGAGATTTAGTTTTTACTTAGATCTTTGTAAAGCTTGATAAAATTTATTATTATTATCAATGGTTATGTACTAGTCTTTTTCAAAGTGTTATCGTGAATTATAAATTATTATAAATGGCATAAATTTTAATTTAATTATGTTTGTAATTCTTCTTATATTTGTCATATTAAGATAATTTTTTTCACTTATTTTTCCTAAAATTTAAAAGTAAATAAACTTTTTTTTTGCAGGTTCTATTTTAATTTTGTATATAATTGATTCAACATAAACAAAATGGCTGCTGGTGTACCTGATAGAAATTATCTGCAAAGTGTTTTTAATAAGTGAGTAATGTTTTTATTTATTTATCTTTTAAAATTTTTTAATAAATGAGTGTTTTTTATTGGGATGCAAGCACTGTTTGATAAGTTACTCTTGATTGTTGTTGTTGGTAGGGATCACCCAACTTGTATTTTTTGAAAAATACATTACAAAATTTTGTCAGGTATGTCAGTGGCGAAACTCTACTAAGGTGTTACTATTCGGTCATTTCCATCTCCATTGTCGGCGTATTAGTGGTATATTGTTTGTTAGCCTACAGTTAATATTTACATCTCAAATGAACAGTGGGGTGCTGAATACCTTATAAGCTTTGCCGAAAATGTTTATCATTAATCAATCAAATTAACAGTTATGAGGTGTACATTAAAAATTTTCAAATAATATTTTTAAATAAACTTATATTTATTGAGATACAAAGGTTTTTATGATTTTTTTTGTGGAGATCGTCACATTTTTTCATATTCAAGTAAAACATTCAAGTTTTTTTTGTTCATCTACAGTTATCATTTATATTTCAAATGAACAGTTAAATTTTAGCCAATTTTTCATTTTTAAATAAGCCGTTTTTATTAACACACGCAAGACATTGATGACTGTGGTCCTTTGGTTTATTTTTGTTTTAGAGTAATGGTCATTTAACATAAATGAAAGATATATGCATTATGAACAACATTTCTTGCATTTTCTTTCTAAAATTTGAACTTATTAAAATAACTAGATTTTTATGTTGTTTATGAGCTTATTGATTTCAGAGCAATGATCTTCTAGAAGTCTATACTATAAACAAGTATGGTTTGGTTCTGTACTAGTTTTTTTTGTTTGTTGAGTTGTGTTTGAAAAAGCATCTTCAATAACTTATCTCTGATTATTGGTGTTTCTGTTGGGACAGTGGATGATTTGTGGACTCTACCGAAATTTTGCCATTTTTCCAAAATAATAAAAAAAGTTTGCTTAAATGAAAATAAAAAACATAAAATTCTACACTGCTGTCATTAAGGATATTTTTTGTTGTTGCAAAATCAGTATTTACTTGTTAAAACATACATTCTATTAGATAGTTGAAGTTCAGAGTTAACCAAGATTTTTATTTGAAGATTTAGAGAAAAGTTTATTTAAAACAAATAAAATAATTGTAGATTCTAAGGTACAATGTATGAAGGACTTTTTTTTTGAAAAAAATTAGTATTTTTCCAAATAACAATATATCATCAAATTCATGGTTCACCAATTTTTGTTGTTGAAAATTTAGAAATAGTTTATTGGAAACAAATGAAAGAAAAGAGTTAATTTAACAAAATATATATAATTGTATTAAACAGTTACAGTTTTAGAGACTTTTTTAACATACAAACACAGTTTTTATTAATGTTTAACATTTACTTGTGCCTAAATGTTTTCAATAGTGAGTTATATTTTTATTCATTTTATTTTCGGTTCTATACTAATTCTTTTAAAGCTGTTTTTGAAAAACTATCTTCTATGACTTACCTCTGATTGTTGTTGATGTTGGGGCTTTGAATGTTTTGTGGTCTCGACCGAAATTTTGCCATTTTTTTAAAGTAATAAAAAAAATTATTTTGCAGAAAGGTTTGTTTAAGTGAAAATCAAGAGCATAACATTCTACACTGGTGTCACTAAGGTTTTTTTTTGTGAAATCAGTATTTACTTCCTAAAACCTGCATTTCATATCAAAGTTGGTACTCATGGTTAATAGAGATTTTTATTTGAATGTTTAGAGAAAAGTTTATTTAAAACAAATAAAATAATTTATATATTTTAAATAATAGACATTTTAGGGGCTTTTAAGCCTAGCCAATTTTTCATGAAATTCATGATTAAAAAAATTTGTTTTTTGACCATTTAGAGATAAATTTATTGAAACAAATGAAAGAAAGGTATTAATATAATATGTAGAATTGTATTAAAAAATTATTGAATTTTTTTAAATATGCGAACACAGCTTTTAATGCATTTACTTATGCATGTTTGTTCATTTATTTATTAGTTGCTAAATGTTTTCGATAAATGAGTTATATTTTTATTTATTTTACTGTTGGTTCTGGACTATTTATTGGTTAATAAGTTTATTATTTGCTAAATGGTTTTAATTAGGGGGTGTATTTTTATATTTTTTTGATTAAATTGTATAAAAAGAATATATTTAATCATAAAATTGATTTCAGAGTTGATGGTGACCGAAGTGGTGCGATTGAAGCGCAGGAGTTGCAGAAAGCTTTATCAAATGGAAATTGGACGCCTTTCAACCCAGACACTGTCAAGTTAATGATTGGTGAGTCCAGTGTCTTGGAGTGATAATTAGTAATAGTAATTTTCGGAATGATAATTAGTAATAGTAATTGTAATTCTTTGAGTGATAATTATTAATAGTAATAGTAATTCTTGGAGTGATAATTAGTAATAGTAATAGTAATTCTTGGAGTTATAATTAGAAATAGTAATAGTAATTATTGGATCAGTGAGTATGGGTAGATGATAGTAATTATTACCAAACACCTTTTCTAAAACAATTTTTCCATTTCAGGAATGTTTGATAAAACTGGTACAAATTCCGTAAATTTTGACGAGTTTGGTGCCTTATGGAAATATGTGACCGATTGGCAACAGTGTTTTCGATCCTTTGACAAAGACAGTTCTGGGAGCATCAACACGCAGGAATTACAAACGGCACTCACAACTTTCGGATATAGGTAAGATGTCCATCTAATGCTTATGTTTTCATTTAATAATAATATTTGGGGCTTTTATATAGCGGGTCTAACCAAACTTAACCAATTTCTACCCCGCTTCACATATCAACCTTAATATTACTACCCACATCAAGTGATGTGTACCCTAAGGATATGCAGCTGTCATATGGGATATCCCAAAGCTGGGGTTGGGTGCTGTATACCTTATAGGTGCAGTGATGGGCTTTGCCCAAAATCTATATAATCAATCAATCAATCAATCCAAGCTGGGGTAAGGTTAGCATATGAGATTTTAGGAAATACAGCCACATTCAAATTGTAATGAAACAGCTTTAGAGCAGACTCGAACCAGTGGCAATAAGATGTGCCGTGCTTTGCCCAAACTCTATATAATCAATCAATCAATCTCTATAGTTGTTCATTATCACTTCTTCTTCACTTATAAGTTTTTAGGTGGTGATAAAACAGCCTCTATAATCCATTGTTGATTGTTGGAACGTAGGCTGCAGAGGCGAATTTTTTCACATTATGAAAAAAAAATATTTTAATTTTTGTTTTACAGATATTTTTATTTAACAGGAATGGCTTTATATATAATTCTAAACAACATTGACTGGAATAATATTTTTTATAAAACGAATTTTTATTGAAATAATAGGTTTTTAAATCTTGGTTATTGTACTAATAACTTTTACTCATTAACAGCCTTAATTTGTTTACAAATTTCCTCGTACTTGTTATGACACCATAATTTTTCTAAATATACCATTATGATGTTTTCAAATTTATTTTTAAATTAATTTTTTTTTGGCTAGGATTAACTTATGAGAAATCCTTCTATTTTGTGGAGTTACTTTGGTTTTATAGAGTTTGATTGAAAAATATTAAATGATTAAAGAGCATAGCATTCAGGGGCCATATAAAAAGCCTATCAGACTCATGCTTGACATTGGCAAGTTTTATGATATAGCGTCAGGAACAAAAGCAAATTTTATAAATATTGTTAAGTTTTTGTATTCCATTCTTGTATGGTTAGAACATAAAATTTACAACTTGGTTAAGCTCAGCCTATTAAAAATTAAAAATTTTAATGTGTAATTAATCTTTATACACACATTATGTGACCTATTTAAGTATTGAGATAGATTAAACACTCTTGCATATATCAGTGTTGTTGAAAAGGCTATTTGAAACAACAATTTTACAATACTGAGTAGTCAATGCAATTATGCTGTGAATGTTGTCAAAAGTTTCCTTTTGACTCTACTGTTTTATACTTGGAAATAAGTTGTTACCATCTATGGAACATTTCCCTGAAAAGCTTTTATCTAATTCATGATCTAATCAGCTGATAATGAATTACTTGATTGGCATTATCATATCAATTAGTCTTATGGTAATTGTCAAAATTGATTAATTATGTGAATTGTTGAGATAGCCACAGGTTAGGCTAATCCAAGTCTTTAATATTTTTTTTTCTTTTTTTTTCTTTACTTTTATCTCTATTTTTTTTTTACTAATTTTCTTTTTCTCTCAAATTATTTTATTTTTCCTCTTATTATTTTTTGTTCTAATTTTCTTTTTTATACTTATTTTCTTTTTTCTCTTATTTTCCCCATTTATTTTATTTTCTCTTTAATTAGTTTCTTTTTAAGCCGAGCCAAAGTCCAGTTCCATATTTGTGAACTATTGAAGAAATCTGTATTTTAGTGTTTAAAAAACTTAGTTTCTTATAGAACAGTAAATGTAGAGTAAAATGAAGAACTTTAAATCCAATACGAAGAGTCGTGGTAAATTAGGAGCTAATCTTGCCAGAGTTTTATCTTCATAGCATATGCCAAAAAAAATTGAAAAATTCATTCACATTTTGCCGCAAAAAAGGAAACAAATATTGATTGTAAATTGAACTAATCACAAAGTAGGCCACCAGTGCCAGGTCGTTGCTTCAGCTGCAGTCAATAGTGTCTTCCAATAGTAATTCTAATGGAGTAATCACCATGACGGCAGCTAAAGCAACGCCCTGGCCACCACCAGCTTTTTTAATTTTTTTGTGATTTTATTTCAGATTCTCGCCTCAGTTTTATCCATTATTGATGAAGAAATTTGACCGGACGAACAAGAGTGTGATTTTTTTCGATGATTTTATCCAATGTTGCATCGTTTTGCACGTGAGTCAAACATTTGCAATTTAATTAAAATTTGTATTCTTATAACAATGAGTTGGACTTTGAAAATTTTATAATGCAACTGATTAAGGTTTTTTATTTACTTTAATTATTTTTATTATTCATTATTATTGTTTTTAACTTTCATTATAATTGTTATTAATTATTATAGTTGTTAACTTTCATTATAATTGTTATTAATTATTTTAGTTATTAAATTTCATTATAATTGTTATTAATTATTATTATAGTTATTAACTTTTGTTATAAATATAATTAATTATGGTGATTATTAATTTTCATTATAATTGTTAACTTTCCTTATAATCATTATTAATTATTACAGTTGTTAAATTTTATAATTGTTATTACTTATTATAATTGATAACTTTCATTATAATAATTATTGATTATTATTAATTATTATAATTGTTAACTTTCATTGTAATTATTTACCTTATTCTCTACTTTTTGAAGTACAATGTCCAACTTGTTTTTAAAATTCTTTGTTGGTTAAAATTTTTTTTTCAAAATTATTAGATTTTTTTTATAACTTAATTAAAGTGTGAATCAAATGATATGCAAGTGTATCGGAATAGCACAAGTGAGTTAATATCTATATTATTTGAATGGTGGTTACCTCACTTGTGCTATTATCGATCCAATTATTTGTTACTTAATCAGTTGAGGTATAAAATTTATTTTTCTTCCTTGGTGTTTGTTTACATTGAAATTGAATAATTTATGCAAGTAAGTTTTATTATATGGTCCGAAAATAGCACAAGTGAGGTGACCTCTATATTATTTAAATGGGGATAACCTCACTTGTACTATTGTTGATCCATGTCTTCTATTATCTTTTTGATTGCTAAAACTTTCTTCTTTATCAACAACATTACTTTCATACATTTATCCTCATTCTTTGGCATTTTGTTGCGCATGCGTAGCAAAGCTCTATTTAGTACAGTTTGTCACTGTGCTGAAGGATGATTTAGATTTTTTTATATTTACTGATGTTTGTTTCATAGTTTTGGTCTATATTTTGAACGTAAACAATTAAATTGTTTTGTTTTATTTTAGCTTGATTTAAGCAGTGATAGATTGGAAATAAAGTGTGTGTAAATGGTGTTTAAATTTAATTTTGATTGAATGATGTTTTCCCACTTTTTGGTTGTCATTTCTAATATGAGAACATGAATCTTTTCTGATAAAAAGTTTTTTCTTGGCTTGATTTATGCAACAATGGATTTGAAATTAAGTGTGAATAAACAATTTCCGTTTCCTTGTTTGTAACACCCTTTTTGATTGACATTTGTGGATATTTGAATCGTTTGGTTCATGGATTACTATTTGATTGACATTTGTAATACTTTTATTCAAAGTTACTGAATGATTGCCAGACATGTTCCTGCATTGTTAGTTTGATCATAGGTGAGGTGGATAGAAATATACAATTGTGGAGAATCTGAGACATTTTGAATGAATGATTTATATTTAATTCACATCTCTATTAACATAAATTTTAAATAAACTTTTCATTTGGTTCAATTCTCATTTTTATTATTATTAACAAAATCACATCCTTTATATAACTGATCCCACTTTCATGTTATGTTGTAATAGCTAACTTTTGCCTTTCCATTATCAGATTATTTGTATGGTTTGATAAATCTTCACTATGTGGCCATGATCTAAATAAGATTCATTAGTATTTAATTATTTGAATAGTCCAAAATTTTATAAGAAAAGTAGGAAAATAAAGTTATTTCCATCAATTTTAGAAAATAAAATGAAAATCCTTTCAAATAAAAAATATTTTTATAATAAAAAAATATAAAACAGAATTAACTGAAGTATATGGTTAGTGAAACATTTTATAGTTGAAGAACATCTAAGAGTAAGAAATTATTTTTAGAAAAAACATAAATAACCTGTAATCATTCATCAAGTTTTTGATTTGTAACTTAAAATAAAAAATAATAAAAAAGTTTATTGTGAAAATTGAAAAAAAAAACAAAAAAACAAAACAAAAGCAAAAACTGGAGGTAAGTAACAGACGCTTACTAACATTTCTTAAATTGAATAAATAGCAATATTGTCAGAAGGTTAGCACATTAATATAATTAAATTGAATTTTATAGTGCTATCCCTTTCATTTTAATGTCACTCTTGTAAAAAAAGTTGTTCTCAATGTTTATCCCGTAAGAAAGATTCCTTGAAATTATTTCTCTACATTTTAATCTTGTGTATAAAAGTTATTAGACATTGTACATAGCTACATTTTTATTTGAGCAACTAATAAACTTGATGCTTAAAGAAATGGGCTGTGCAAATGTCTTGGTGACCTTTTTTATAACTGAATAACACATTTGTACTTCCATTGAGAAATGCTTTTATCGAAAAAGTTACGTCAGATTCCGTGTTTGTGATTGCTATTCCTTCAATTTCAGATCTTGACGTCAGAATTTCGGCAGAAGGATACTGAACAAAAAGGAGTAGCAACAATTTCTTATGAACAATTTATGTCTATGGCAACTAGAATCCTTTAAAATTATTGCTATGTTTATTATAATTTAGTTATGTTAGATTTAGGCTAAGATACTCATGCAATTATGTGAACATTTGGTTGATTTTTTTACATTAAATTTAACTTTTGACTGCATTGGAAGAATACTTCTAATGATGGGGATCATTTTTATTTAGTTTTTAAGACTATGCCTAAGTAAACAGTTAATGGGAAGACTAAAACATGACCAATTTTATCTGCCAGATGGCAGAACCTAATCTGTTTAAATTTAACTATATTTGTTTGGTACACAATTTTTTATATATAATAAAATTCATTTGGTTTTCACACCAATACAAAATAAAATGTCAGTTGTGAAATATTTATATGCAACGACTCAATATTGAAGCCATAACTAATTAACAGGGATGTTAGATAAAGTTAAACATAATGATAAAGATAAAGATAAAGATATAGATAAGTATAAAGATAAAGATATAGATAAGTATAAAGATAAATATAGAGATAAGTATAAAGATAAATATAGAGATAAGTATAAAGATAAATATAGAGATAACAATAAAGATTAAAGTAAAGATAAAGATTAACATAAAAATATAGGTAAATATAAAGATAAATATAAAGATAAGAGTTTTTAATTTATAACAAAAGACTTCTGGGAGGATGTCTCCGATCTTGTCTACAAACAAAAAAGTTAGATAAACTTCAATATTTAGTTTTTGTAGTAAAAATAATTGTCGATGTTCAAATGAACT
Organism: Archaeomysis grebnitzkii; assembly: GCA_031471125.1. Taxonomy (NCBI): domain Eukaryota; kingdom Metazoa; phylum Arthropoda; class Malacostraca; order Mysida; family Mysidae; genus Archaeomysis; species Archaeomysis grebnitzkii. The sequence goes on along the minus strand of JARUHE010333680.1, from coordinate 7,196 downwards.
TCGGTGTTTCAGTTGAAGCTATATTGAAAGTTAAAAAACGATTGTAATTGCCTTATTCATAAGTATTTCTATTTAATAAAATATTTACATTTATCATTGGATAGTTTTTATATCCTTGTGATTTAAAAAATATTTTTATCATTTCAAATTTAATCTAAACAAGTCTAATAAAAGTTCTTGGTTTCTAGGTATTATTTCCTGTTCTCGATTGAGATTTGAACAATTTTATTGAGTTGCTTGTTTTTATAAAATCATTTTAGTTTCCAATTATTATATTACAAATTATTATTATTGTAAAAATTATAAATCAAATGTATTAGTTTAGCCTCCATACTGAAATTGTGTTCATTTCAAAGCTTGTATTTACCTTTTAAACTATAATGAAAAGTAAGAATTCTTGTTAGGAAGCATTGTAAAGGTAAGATTTCCCGAACTAGATTTACATAGAACTGTTTTATAATGCTCTAATATTTTGCACTTAAAAATGTTGATAAAAACTTTGAAAAAATGTTCTTAATGATTTAATAAAATGTAATTTTGCAGACGTTAACACAAGCGTTCAGTCACCACGATGGCGACAAAGATGGAGTCATCACCATAGGATACGAACAATTCCTACAAATGATTTTCAGTCTCAGGATTTGAGCTCAAACAATGCCATTTTAATCTTCACAAATGTGGTTTTATTTTCTCGTAGTTTTATTGGAGGAAATAGCTTTAAATATTACAATGGTAGACTAAATTTATAAATTGGTTTGCTTCGTTCACGCTCAACCAAAATTAATGTTTACGTTGATTTTTATTAAGTGAGTGTCTAATAAATTGGTTATTTATGCTTACAGGATTTTTATTGTCTTATTATATAATCAGTTTAGAAAAATTAAAGATCTTAACTGTAATCTCAAGCTTAAAAAACTCTGTCATTTTTCTCATCGTCTTTTCTATAAAGCATTGGTGCTGAATACACGCAGGCTGCACCGCTAGGCATTGACTCGTTAAAATATAAATATAATGATAATAATTATTATTATTATTGTTATTCGTTAAAATATAACCAATCCTTTCATGTCATTAAAATTTGAACATTTGGATTCAATAAGAACTTACAATTTTTTGCCATCCTACATACCTCATGGCAACATAATTTCATCATTAAAATTAATTCTTAAAATTGTTTTTTGTTACAGCGGTGGAAACCTTAACATTATAAATTTTATTTTTATGATAACAAGTAATTGTACTTTTCATTATAAATGTTTTTAGCATTTTTATACCAAAAATTGATTGTACTTTTCAAAATAATCAAATAAGTGAAAATTGAATACAGTTGCGTATGTTCATTCCTTACCCAAAATTGTTGTGCCGAATAACTTCCAATTCGAGGACACAACTACACTCCAAACCTCAGTTATTCATATTTGTATAACTCTACCTATATGATCTTAGTGTCTGTTGTTGTTTTGATAGAAAAATTTAATGTAAAAATTATAAAGGTCAGTTGATATTGATGTTTAATTTTAATTCAGTTTGTGTTTGAATTTTTTGTTTTCCTGATTTGTCGAAAAGTTTGATTTTTTTCTGTTGTACTTATCACCTCGATAATACAGGAATTATTTTTCTTTTATTGAACAAATTCGTTTTTATAAATTCTTATGTGTAATAATTTAGTTACCTTAAATAACTCAGGCTTGAACATGAGTTTCAATTAATACAAGTCGGCTCATTTATGTTACTTACACTAGACAATAATTTCTGAAATTGTACATGATAGTTTTTACATTTTATAAGGTGTTGAATTTATTATGCCTATATTTTTATATTCCATGTTTTAAATGTTGATTCTGATCAGTTGTTTTACTCATCCTTGTTATTTTTGTTTGAATAAAGTCCTTAAAATAACAAAATGTTTTTCAAACACAACATGAATGAAACATGATCTGGACTAAAGAAACGAAACATTTTTCACTAAATAAAAATTAATTACTCTGCAAGTTAAATTTTTGGTTGATTTAGTTATGATGAAATGATAAAATTTGAAGTTCATATACTTTTAAACATTAGCATTATGTAATTGGGCTATTAAGTTAAACACCTCTCCCTGCTCCTAATCAAATGTGAATTTTTTTATTCATTATATTAATGGAGTGTTAGTAAATGTGTCGAATACTAAGGCAGAGATGAAGGTGCACTGTCGAATATATTGACAATTGTTCCCATAAATGCATCCTTAAAAGTTACCACAATTGGAATTTGTGTACCATACCCATTAAGAATAAAGAATATGATTCTAATGACACTTTAAAATTGTTATACGCACATAATGCTTATCTTATATGCAAGACCCTAGATAATATTTGAACATTTCCTACTGGAATGAAACAATTGGAAAGTATTTTCCCCAAAAAATAGTGATTATTTTTTGTATGGACAATCTTCAGTGACAACTTGGCAATATATAATTTATTGACATACCATGGAATACATAATGCTAAACTAAAATCATATCTTCTCTATAAGTAATGGTATGTGTACTATAGTATCTAACACATTTTCATTAATGTAGTCTAATATGTATATACTAAGAAAATATTTGTGCTGAGTAGCATCAAAAAGCTTAAAAATCAATGTGGCTGAAATAGAACGAACAAACACTTAAGAACATTACCAAGTGTCTCGTGGTACTTAAATTGATGTTAAACCTCTCAAACAGGAGTTTTGCTGAATACCCAAAGAGTGCAGCGCTGGGCATTGACTCGTATATTTATATATATAATCAATCTCGTGTAGGAGCTGACTACTAATTGCCTGGCACATTTTAACAAAAAAGGCTACTATTTTTCAAGATATTTAACAATGATGTGATATATGAGGACATACAAATATAAGAAAGGTATTATTGTATCATACACATACAGTAATTACCTCTTTTGTATTATTTTAATTGTAAAAATGTTTTTATATAACATTGACTTCAAATTATTGTTTGCTGGAAAGAAATAGAGTCCAATACCAAACAGTTCTCAGTCCAAAGGAAAGACCTCGAAGAGGTACCTTGCTAAGGAGAAAAGGATAGTGACATTAACCCCTTCCCGGCGGCGAGCCACTATAGTGGTTCGTACAATTCCTTTAATGACAAAAAAGTACTAACAACCTAGGACAGTTTGAATAGTCATCAGTTCTGCAATGATAACTTATATGGTGACCTCAGGTTGACATCAGATTGCCAAATTATTTTTAAATTTGTTTTGACGACTTTAATTTGGTCAATGCTCTTGCATGGCAACATTGTATGTCTTCACTTTCTTTCTTATTCTGCAGATTTTTCCCACATTTATATGGGGTCGCTTTTCATTGCTAGGTTTTTCCACCATGCCCTGTCACACATTCGGCTCGTAATTTTTTTTCTTGCAGATCTTCTCTTATCCGATTTTTCGACCCTAAGCTTTGCTCTCCCTTTCTATAACCTTCTACTTCCATGTTAATTATTCTTGTTCCTACATACTCTTCATCCCTTATCATTACATGGCCATACCAGTTTAATCCTCTTTTCTTGCATATCTTACTCATCTCTGTAACTATTACTGTGCCTTTTATGTATTCATTTCTTATTTTATCCTTTCGTGTTACACTGCACATACACCTCAGCATTCTCATCTCAGCAATGTTCATTTTCTTTTCTTGTGCTTTTTTCCCTGCCCTGCATGCTTTGCAACCCTACAGCATAGCGAGTCAAACAGCCAAGACGGTTGTGCACTTATTTTTCTGTCATAGAGGACCCCTGATGCCTTTCTCCATACATTTCACCCAGATTTAATTATGTGATGGACTTATACATCAAGCTCTATGTGCGATCTCAGTCACGTGTGAACCGAGTTACTTGAAAGCAAATACTCTCTTCGTCTATTTTAATTCTTCTCAATTGAATAAAAAATACCCGGTCACGGTCGTGCTTGTATTTAAACCCCTGTCCACTGAAGCCCTTTTCCATTTCCAACCTTCGTCTTGCACACCAGGACAATATATCTATCTTACGTTGTTGTGTGCAAGTGAAAACTTTACGCTTTTAGCATATTTGGGTTGAAAAGATGATTAGTTTAAATTACAGTGCAACACTTGTCTGGTTACACTGGTGTTCACTTGTAGAGCAAGAAAACAACGAAAGAAGCTATCTTCAAGAGTTTTCTCACTGCCGTCTCACAGTCTTACAAGCCTTCAGGGTTCTAAGGCATACTTATGTTACCAATCTACCCGCATGAGAGTAGGTTAGGTTGTGTCTTCAGAGACTCAGTATATCCTCTTATTTACATATACTTATTTCAGAAGTATGTGAAACAACATGTACAAGTAAGTTTTTCGGACAGTATTTTTATGGTTTCTTCGTAGGTTTTTTTTTATGTTTAACATTTTTATTACTTTTCTAATCATCTCAAAAATAGGGTTTGACTTATTTTTGTTGTATAGTGCCGCCTGGAAAGGGTTAAATAAATGAAATTATTTAGATAAGGCTCGATGCAGAGTGAGGAAACCAATTGACAATTTAATAAGCAGGGATTTATACCATTCAGAGATTTTTAATACAGATCCCTTGTCCAAAAAATGATTCAAAATATTACAGGCTGCCCACTTAGTGCCATTCACCTCGAGCTAATGGAGCTCAGTAGAATGAATAGTAAAGTTAAGTTGAAACTTCGCTCATACTCTAGTGTGATACGCGATAAGAATGATCTTGTTTTCTAGAAATGGTAAAATATTGTTGTACTTGTTATTTTATTGTTGAGGTAGTCCAGCAATAATTGTACACAATATTTTTATTTAAAAAGATAGTCCCGCAATAATTGTTCACAATATTTTTATTTAAAAAGAAATAAAACTACCATCGTCATAAAAAAGTAAAATTTACAGATTTGTAACTGATGTGCCCATTCTTTTCGTAATACCAAATTTTCACAAGGAAATGTATACTGTTATAAAGTACTTTTAATTCAACACCCAATTGCTATGAAACACATTTACCTTAACACCTAAATGTTATGAAGTTCATTTAACTTAGCATCTAATTGTTATGGAGTAGTACGTCTAGTTTAACACCTAATCAATTATTATAACCTAAGATTACTTAAACATTTAAACAGCTTTTCACACAATATTGAGTTTGTAAAATTGATATATATTTTATAATAAAAATCCAGTCAGATTTGAAAATCTTTTGCTTATATACAAACACTGTAGAACTATATCAACCCACAACAGCTCAAGTGAGATGAGATTTAAGTTAATTGAATGTGGGTTATCTCACTTGTGTTATTGTCGATCCATTTTTATATGTGTGCAATTCCATTTGAACTAAAGCATATGTTTTATATAAAAAAAGGAGACAAACACACTTCATGTGTACTCGTAAGTTAATCAATTCTGAAGAAGAAAACATGAAAAAGTAAAAAAAAAAACAAATACAAGTGAAAAATATGTTCAATAATTTCAGATTAGAACAACATTCTCTTAACGTACCGAGTGAACGGTTGCGCCATATAACACGATGCACAATAGCAAATTTAACAACATTGAAGATGTTCACCAAACAATAGAATCATTGGAGCATGAAAACTTATTTCAAATAAAATATTTTGGCTCTATCGACTTTATTAATGGATTGACAATAGCACAAGTAGGGTAACCCACAACCAAATAACATAGAGCTTACCTCACTTGTGCTATTGCCGATCCATTTTTTCTCCAGAATTACGATTAGGTTTACATTTTATGAGAATATTGAAAAAGTTTATTATTATGCCAAAAAAGGACAATAAATTGATTGAAATATGGCAGGCTCTTCAGAAAGTTGTTTTGGTTTAATAAATTAAAATGTTTCGTGTTGAATCGTAGGCGTTTATTGTATGTCGTCATATACAATCACATTGTAAATTTTGATCGGCAATAGCACAAGTGAGGTAATCCACATTCAAACAACATTGAGTTTACCTCACTTGTGATATTATTCATCCATTTATAGATGTGTCAGTTTTTATATGGATGAACAATGGCACACGTGAGGTAAACTCAATGTTATTTAAATGTGAGTTACCTCACTTGTGCTATTGTCGATCAATTTATAGATGTGTCAGTTTATATATGGATCAACAATAGCACAAGTGAGGTAAACTCAATGTTGTTTAAATTTGGGCTACCTCATTTGTGATATTGTTGATCCATTTATAGAGTTCTCAATTTTTATATGGATCAACAATAGCACAAGTAAGGTAAACTCAATGTTATTTAAATGTGGGTTACCTCACTTGTGCTATTGTCGATTCATTTATAGATGTGTTAGTTTTTATATGGATCAACAATAGCACAAGTGAGGTAAACTCAAAGTTATTTAAATGTGAGTTACCTCACTTGTGCTGTTGTTGATCCATAGGTTAATAATTATTATTCAAATTTCAAAATTGGTTCGATTTATAAACATACTCATAATTATTTGACTGATTTTCTTGTAATGATAAACTTTGTCTATTTTATAATCGCAGATCATTTCCACTCCGGTTTTCATACATTTGCTTGCTTTTCTTTTATAATGTAATTTTTATAGCGCGGGACGCATACATTTTTACTTACACATCAATGCAATATGTGTTTTGTTGATCGCTAATTGTGGTTGTTTATATTATTTTTCCTATGCCAAAAACTTTGCCGTTGTTCCACGTTACTCATTTCTTGACAATTTATTTTACAGATGGTTGTTGGAGATTTACTGAAAATAAAATCATGTTTATAATAAACCACTGATCTCTGTATTAATACTCAGCTATACAAAATTATGTCAGAGGTATGCACTTATACCTTCTAATGAATATTAAGTTTGCTTAACACTCATTTCTATCAAAGTTGTTTTTAGTATTTAGTTTAAATATTTTTTGTACTTATGACAACTAATATTTTATTGTACTCAAGCATGTGAAAAGTATAACTACAAAGCTTCAAGCAAAACATATTTTATTATTAAAAAACACATAAAAAAGCCTATCCTAGATTATTTTATTAAGACTTGATTATATTGATTTGTTTCAGTTTATTGATTTGTTATATTTTTTATTTTGTTCATTTATTTTGTTTTATTAATTTATTTCATATTTTATTTTATTAATTTGTTATTTATTTTATTAATTTATGATGTATGTTTATTTTATTAATTTGTT